>VMDR010009268.1:0-34009 GCA_007922815.1 Macrotus californicus
CTTGCATATAAATAATGGAGCATACAGTGAGCACATCTAGCTGGTGATAAATACACCTTTTTTTTTTTTTCTACCCCCACTCCACCAAATGGTAAAAATGATCATCTTCATGTATGAACTTAAAATATGAAAAATGTTAAGGAAGCAAATGGTTTATAACTTTGTAAGTACTTAAAACATGGTGTATCTTTTTTGCTCATAAATATTCTGTACTATAACCAATTGTTTCTATAGTTTAATTAAAACATTTTCTTGGTGTTAAAAAAAAAGAATGCCTTTGATTTCTGATTTTTTACTTTGTATCCCGCTGTTTTGCCAACTTATTAGGTTGAGTAGTTTTTTGGTGGAGTCTAGGATTTTCTATGTACACTATCATGTCATCTGCAAACAATGACAGTTTTGCTTCCTCCTTTCCAATTTGGATACCTTTTATTTCTTTTTTCATGTCTGATTGCTGTGGCTAGGACTTCCAATACTATATTGAATAGGAGTAGTGAAAGCAGACATCCTTGTCTTGTTCCTGATTTTAGTGGGAAAGCTCTAAGTTTTTGCCCGTTGAGTATGATGTTGGCTGTAGGTCTCCCGTACATGGCCTTTATTATGTTGAGGAATGCTCTCTATTCCTGCTTTGCTGAATGTTTTTATCATAAATGGGTGCGGTACCTTATCAAATGCTTTTTCTGCATCTATTGATATGATCATGTGATTTTTGTCTTTACTTTTGTTCATGTGATTTACGTTTATTGATTTGCGAATATTGTCCCATCCTTGCATCCCTGGGATGAATCCCACTTAATCATGGTGTATCATCTTTTTAATGTATTGTAGTTTGCCAATATTTTCTTGAGGATTTTCACATCAATGTTCATCAGTGATATTGGCCTGAAGTTTTCTTTATTTGTTGTCTCTTTATCTGGTCTTGGGATTAGGATGATGCTGGCTTCATAAAAAGAGTTTGGGAGTCTTCTATCTTCTTGGATTTTTTGGAATAGTCTGTGAAGGATAGGGGTTAGCTCATTCTTAAATGTTTTGTAAAATTCCCCTGTGAAACTGTCCAGTCCAGGGCTTTTTTGTGCTGGGAGTTTTTTGATTGCTGCTTCAATTTTGTCAGCTGTTATTGGTCTGTTCAGGCTTTCTGCTTCATTCAGTTTTGGAAGATCATATTTTTCTAGAAATTTGTCAATTTCACCTAGGGTTTCAAATTTCTTGGCATATAGTTGTTCATAGTACTTTCTTACAATCTTTTGTATTTCTGTGGTATCAGTTGTAATCTCTCCTCTTTCATTTCTGATTGTGTTTATTTGGGTCCTCTCTCTCTTTTTCTTGATGAGTCTGCTGAAAGGCTTGTTGGTTTTGTTTATCTTTTCAAGAACCAGCTCCTGGATTTCCTGATCCTTAGGATTGTGCTTTTAGTCTCTATGTCATTTAATTCTGCTCTGATCTTGATTATTTCCTTCCTTCTACTTGCTCTGTGCTGTCTTTGTTGTTGTCCCTCAAGTTCTTGTAGGTGTAGGATTAGGTTGTTTATTTGAAATGTTTCTATCTTTTTTAGGTAGGCCCGTATCACTATGAACTTCCCTCTCAGGACTGCCTTCACTGTGTTCCATAAGTTTTGGACTGTTGTGTCTTCACTTTTGTCTGTTTCCAGAAACTTTTTGATTTCTTCCTTCATCTTAACCTATTCTTCACCCATTCATTGTTTAGTAGCATGCTATTCAATCTCCATGAGTTTCAGTGTTTTTGAGTTTTTTTTCCTTGAGGTTGGTTTCTAGTTTCAGTCCCTTGTTGTCAGAGAAAATGCTTAATATGATTTCAATTTTCTTGAATTTGTTGAGGCTTGTTTTGTGTCCTATCATGTAGTCGATCTTTGAAACTGTTCCATGTGCATTTGAAAAGAATGTGTATTTTGCTTTTGGGGGATGAAAGGTTCTATATATATCAGTTAAGTCCATTTGATCTAGGACATTGTTCACTGCTGCAATATCTTTGTTGATATTTTGTTTGGAAGATCTATCTATTTTTTACAGTAAGGTGTTAAAATTCCCTACTATGATTTTGTTGCTGTCAATATCTTTCTTGAAGTCCTCCAAGACTTTCCTTTTGTATTTGGGTACTCCTATGTTGGGTGCATATATATTTACAATGTTTCTGTCTTCTTGATGGATTCTTCCCTTGAATATTATGATCTTCTGGGTCTCTTTTTATGGCCCTAGTTTTGAAGTCTATTTTGTCTGATATAAGTATTGTTACTCTGACTTTTTTCCTGTCCATTTGCTTGGAATATATTTTTCTGACCTTTTGCTTTCAGTCTGTGTAGGTCTTTTGTTCTGAGGTGGGTCTCTTGTTGGCAGCATATGTGTGGGTCATGATTCCTTATATATTCAGCCATTCTATGTCTTTTGATTGGAACATTTAATTATAGAATTTTTTTGATGGTTAAATGAAATAAATATGTGTGATGCACTTAGAAAAGTGCCCGATATGTAGCAAACATCCTGTGCTAGGTTTGTTATTAGAAGAGATTCAGGGAGCAAGGGGTACCCAGAACATTTATTCCACTCTGACCTTCCAAGCATCATTCAGGAAGACAATTTAGTCTCAAGAATACGACTTTATAGTGTCTTCAAAGAGCCAAACCAGAGTCTCTGGGATGTTGGAATAACTCCAGATTATCCCCACAGTAATGCATCTTCCCTCACGGGGCACTGCCCACTCACTATGAATTTACCAAGTACCTAGAAAGTCACTCACTCTTGGGAGGGATTTTCATAGCAAGTGGAGAGGACAAAGAATATAGAACCATACTCTGCCTCAGAGAAGGTGTGAAAGTACACCAAAGGCAAGCTGTGTCTCTAACTTATTGAATATGTTTCTTAGTCCACACATGGGAAAAATAGTCAATGGTATGGATGTCACAGCAAGAGGTCCCACTGAATACTCAAAGTCTTCAGAAACAGATGTCTGTTAGGCTGGGATAGGTAAGCAGAAGGAAGACTTACTTCCCAGAGGAGGCGGGCTGTGAGGGGGGCCTCGAAGTAGTTGGAAATCCATTTTGAAAAGAGCCTCCAATCTGCAGGAGGGAGGTCACATATATGTTTGTGGATCATGGACAGTCTGGCTAGAGTATGGGGATGCGTGCATGGAGGGACAGAAGAATATGAGATGGAGCTAGAGCTAGGCTGTGGAAAGCCTTAAGCATTTTGTGCATAATATATTTTCCTTTCTCAGTAATTCCTTTCTTCCTTGCAGCCCTCTGCCATTAAATCTAAACCAATGCTGTCCAGGAGAAACCTAATATGAGCTAGCCACAGATATAATTCTTGATTTTGTAGTAGCCACAGAAAAGAGGAAAAGAAATGGGTGACATTAGTTCTAATAAGGTCTTATTTTCTTTCATATTTCTAAAATATTATCATTTCAACATGCAATCAATAGTATTATAACAAAAAATATTGATGAGATATTTTGAATTTTTTTGTTTTAAGTCTTTAAAATTGCTGTGTGAATTTTATGTTTTGTGCACATCTTAATTCACTCAGATGCTCACCAGTATAAGTGGCCAATGGCCATCATGTAGGTCCTCAGGCCAAAGCTAACTGCCCCAGGGAAGGGCAGGCATGACATCACCCAGAGAGAATACAGCTAAGTGTTTGACTTTTGGGCTCCTGAGGAGACTGAGGTGAATTCACAGCACAGGGTCTGGGATCCAGTGTCCTAGTGTCTTGGAAGAGTGCTGATGGCCAGACAAGTAGTGCTGAGGGCAGCCTCTTGGCCTGCATTTCAGCAGGTCCTCAGGGTGTAGAAAGAGCCAGTGCCCATGAGACAAGACCAAGAAAGCTGTTGTGACTACAGCCCTAACTCTGGGTAGCAAGTTTATGGATGCCTGAAACCTTCTCAGTCATGTATTCTTTTGTCTTAAATGTGCTTATCATCCCACCTACAATCCTCATTAAAAACACTGTTAAGCTGGAAAAGGCAAAACTAAGGGACAGAAAACAAATCAGTGGTGACCAGGCACTGAGGGAGGGAAACATGAAGATCATGGGGGGACATTTTGGAGTGATGGAATTGTTTTATGTCTTTTTTTTTTTAAATTACTTTATTGTTGTTCAATTACAGTTTGCATTCCCCCCATGTTTTATGTCTCGATTATGGTAGTGGCTACATGAGTGCATCTACCTGTCAAAAATTGAAGATGTGTGTACTAAAAAGTTGAAATTTACTGTATGTAAATAAAATTATTTTTAAAATGATGAATATGGCTGACCAAGAACAAAATCTCACAATTATGGAAACACTAAATCAATGGCAGTAGAAGCCAGAATACTGGTTACCTCTAGGAGTGGGGGATGGCACTGATTTGGAAGAGGCACAAGAGAACCATCTGGAATTCTGGATGTGTCTGGCCATTGGATCCAGGTAGTGGGTCCATGGATATATAAATATCTGTCAAAATTCATTGAGCTAAACCCTTTCTATCAGCGTAAGTATGCTACTCCACAATGAAAAGTAAAAAGGACAATCATTTTTTAAGAGAATTTTTAATTTAAAGTGTCTCCCTTGGCCAGACTTGCCTGCTTTATTACATGCTTGGGAGTGGTTCTATCTCCTTTATCTGAGAGGAAAGAATCAAATATACCTCGATTGTGCAGCTCCAACTTCCTAGCTATACCACCTATTGGATACTAAATTGGCTGCTAGATTGGGGTGATATTCAGAATATTTAACATCTGGTGCCAACCAGTGTGTCAATCAGAAAATCACAGACCCAGTAGTTCAGATACCTCCTGGAAACAGCTGCACACTGTGTCAGTGCAAACCAAACTGATTATCAGCCCTTTACACAGTGGTTCCCAGCCTTGTTGGGTGTTTCTACACTATCTTCCTGCCTGGTAGTGTAGACTCATGTTGAAAACTGAAGGGAGTAAGCAACAATAGTTCTGTTGTTGGTCCCTTCTTGACAGAATGTGCAAGGCTCTGTATAAATTCCCATCCACCTCTGTATGTGCTCACTTTCTTTGGGTGCTCATTGGGATCCTCTCCCATTTATGAGAGAATCTCCCATTTCTTCCTAAAGTTCTCAGCAGCCTTATAATAGCACCATAGAAACAATTACATAGAAAAGAATGTTCAGATTCCACTAGATAACCTTGAAGTCATTCTTGGGCTGTGAATGACATCTTTGAACTCACCTCCTGTTACTCTGGTGTAGACCCTAGGCTACTATTACTCTACCTGCCATCACCAGGTTGGCGTTCTGAAGAGGCAAGTTAGAACCCACAGGTCTTTTCATGGGGGCAAGGAGTGCACCCAAATCATTGATCCTAACAGTTCAGCCCCAGACTCAGGTGCTGGCTCACCTCTGTCAACCCATGGGTGTTTGAACACCAAGTAAATCATGCTTGACTCAGCTGTTCTGAGCCAAAGAGATTCAATTTTCCCATCACCCACTGGCCCTTGCGGCTGCCCAAGCATGTGGGGTCATGAGCACAGAAGCATGTGACACCCTGCCAAGTGGCAGCTTTGCTCTCTCATGGGTACTGCCAGGGACACGTGGCAGTGGCTGCCATCTCGCAGGACTAGGGGAAGGGAGTTAGGGAAGAGAAGTTGGAGAAATAAGATAAATGAAATTACCTTGTTGAAACCTTTGGTGACCAAATTCATTGCAAGTTCATGGCTGATCCCGTCTACCCAGACAACATCCTTTTCTCCGATGGGTTCAGAGAGGAAAGCTCTCAACCTGGGAGACATGTGATCCATTTTCTGCAATAGCAGTGGAGGAAAAGGGTTAAGAAGTACCTGGTTGCTTACAGTGTGAATGGACATTGGAGAACTCCCTTAGCCTACCGGGGGACTGGGTGGAACAAATGACAGGTTTCATTTCACCTTCCAAACTTATTGGGGACTTTCAGATGCCAGGGGCCATGCCCAGCCTTGAAGGCCTTTACACATCTATTTCCATATCCATTTCTTAGTCTGAATGGACTAAGAGATGACTAGTGATGGCGACAAATGAGTCCAATAAAACCCCACAAAAGGGGTGTGCTTAATACTAAGAACTGTAATAATCCTTTCAACTCCTTCCATCTTAAATGCTTAAATATCGCTTCTCTTAGTTAATTACCCTACTTTCTCTATCACTCAACACCTTTTCATACTTTTATTTTTAGCATCAATCACGTTCTATAACAGTTGTTTGATTACAAGTAACAGAAAACTCTTAAACAGGATCAAATATTAAAGAAGACAATATAACAAAAGCCCAAGTGTAAAGGTAGGTATGGTACAATCAAGTCACAGCTTCATTTCTCTGATTCTTTCAATTTTTCCTCCTTGGGTTTGCTTCAGTCTTGGTTGTTTCCCCTCTTGGTGGTGAAATGACTACTCCAGCATTTATATTCCCCAGCAAAGGCACCCCGAAAAAAGAAGAGAGAGAACACGTCTCTGAAGAGTTCCAAGCAGAGCCTCATTCAGTCTCCAAGGTCTTCATGGAGTCATTGTGTAAGCTTAGTGTTAGCTGTATGCCCCAGTCCTAGACCTGGGAATGCAGTTGGCTTTCTCTAAGTCACATGTGAACTGTGAGTTTGAGCATAGTTGCCTAAACAAAATCAGGATTATTATTTAGAGTTGGGGAGACGTAACCATGACATCCCACTAAGATCCACCCTTTTATTGAACCAATATTCATACACTCTCCTTCCCTTGCATAGTCATCAGAAATACCCACACTTGGCTAAAAAAGATTCGTCCCCTTCCCCAAATGGTGAAGTCCTATGATTCAGCCAGTTGCTGGGTTCAATTCAAGTTCATATTTTCTGAAAGATGCATCATACTCTCCATCATGTCTGAAAGTAGCTACTCATCAAATGGTAACCTATGAACTAAATTCTGAAGCCCACCCCCATCAGCATAGTCAGCAATACCAAGAAAAATCCAAGATACCTACAATAAGCATTTCTAGAATGGGAATTCTTCATTTGGAGAAGGGAAGAATGGGAAACACATTCAGTTTTTGTTGATCGATAGTACATGCAATATTGAGGAAATAATGAGGATTTACCTGGTGGTAAAGCAAGGTCCCCAGTTCTAGGTTTCAGTGTGTCTCCTCTGTCTACAGCCTTGTTAAAATCTGAGTGGGCATGGGCTTGGTGCTTTCCAAGCAGAGTCACTGTTTTAACACCTCACTTCTTTCAGGTACAAGATTAGAGATTGTCCTGAGCCATGGGCAATCTCAGACCATAGTTACCCACTTTCTTCCACAGCTCCGTTAAGAATTGAATAGGTTTCTTCTATTCAAGTTCATGGGCTGGTAGTTTGAGCTGAGAGACTGACCTCAGTATTTTTGATCTAGCAACTGGCCTCTGTGCTTTGCCCACTGCCCTGCTCTCCAGGTTAGTGGCATCTTCCTTCATCTAAAGTGGGGAGGTACCCCAAATGTGTTCCTTGCCCCCAGCTGTATCCCAGCTGCATCTTCACAATAGGTCAATTGTCCCCTTTACCAAGTTTGACATCTTTAAGACAAGATACTTGGAAGAGACGTGGGAACTGGGGCATGTTTTTCTGGGGCTCCAGTCATTTTCTTTTGCTAAGTCACCCAACTTGTTGCCTATGTTCTAACTTTAGCCAGAAAAATCAGGTTTCCAACCCAGCAGGACTTGCTCATCAATGTCCAGTCACTTTAGATTGCATGCTAAAGGCAGAAAGGCCCTCTCTTAGCAAAGCTGTATTTTCATTCCTGTCCACTCTCAAATGGGCCACCTTCCCCCTAAGTGTGAGTCTTCTAGATTCTAGAACCCTGATGAAGACTACCAGAAGTAGTCAACATCCTAAATATTTCCTATCAGCTCTCCAAATGTTATGTCTGCATTTTCAGAAGGTCTGTAACCCAGGATACAATGTTCCCACCATACCAGCCATTTTGCTAAGCCAGGATCTCTGTCTTCTTAGTTTGAGTAAAGATACCTTGCTGTACTCTGGGTGAAAATCTTTTCTCAGCTAACCCACATTTAAGGTTTGCTCATTGTCACATCCTCTTAGTTTATGATACAAAAAACTAAAAATCCAGTTCAAACTAGCTTACACAGTATGAGGCTTTATTAGTATAAGCTTCTCAGAAGTCCAGGGGTGAATCACATGAGGTTTCATCAGGACTCCAGCTTGATTTCCCTGCAACATTGTTGACTCAACCTTTCTTTACATATTGGCTCAATCCTCAGCTTGACTCTTCATGGAAATAATAGTGCTGCAGCAGGGCTTGTCATGGTTTTTGCAAGCTACACCACCCCTAAAGAAAAACATTTTTCCTAGAAGCCACCAACGAATGCCTTCTTCAGTCCAAAGCACCATATGCCAGGCTCTAAAACGTTATCTATGGCCTAATATGAGTGTCCTACCTCTGGTTCAGAAAGTGAGCATGTCACTAGCAAAGCACATAAGTTGAAGAGTGGGAATGGTGCACAAAATCAGAATAGTTGCCATGTTACTGGGTGTACTTACCCTACACCACAATAGAGGACAGAGTTAGGAGAGCAACCCAGTGCCCACGACATAATCCCCAGTAGATCGTGAGATCTAATAGCTGCCTCTAATGAATGGCCTTTGGTCCCCACCAGAGCCCCCTCCCCAGTGCCTGGTACTTAGCCTCACACAATGGTAAGTACTCAGTGACATAAATGGCCTATGCACCCATGCTTTCAAATGCCTCTCTTTCACAGCACTAGTCCCCTTGCCTGCCTCCACATTTCCAATTCTCCAGATCTTTCTGTAAAGTCCAGCTCCCTCTGTAAGCTTTCCTGCCCCCAGATGTTTTGAGACACTTCAGATGAAACTAAACTGTCAAGAAGTACTGGATCTGAAGGCACTGATTTTAGGAGCCAGGGGGTACCTAAGGAAAGTGTTCTCAATG
Organism: Macrotus californicus; assembly: GCA_007922815.1. Lineage (NCBI taxonomy): Eukaryota > Metazoa > Chordata > Mammalia > Chiroptera > Phyllostomidae > Macrotus > Macrotus californicus. The sequence continues at coordinate 8,906 of VMDR010009268.1, forward strand.
TGTTGGCTGATTCTAGGAAAGAAAACATAAGGCAAGAGAAGTTGTCCAGGGTCCCCTCTGTGTGTCTCAAATACACGAATGTGTGAACTGCAAATACATTATTATACAGAGGGCATTGATCTTTCTCTCTAGCAGCTAAATGTAAAGATCCCTCTTAATCTGTGAAAATATGTTAACAGGTGAACTCTGCAGCACCCATCACCATGTAGACAATGAATCAGGATTGGTGGGCCAGCTCTGGGTAGGCAGGTAAGGAATCAGGATTTCTGAGTAGCATGAAGAGCCAGAGCATGCTGGCAGGGTCCACTGAGGGAAAATTCCATTCACTATCCACGTTGGCCATCTGTTAAGTTAAACATCTTTGCACATTACAAGAATAAATGGAAACTATAACATTGTTATCAGTGTACCAGCAGCATTAAAGACAGGTGATTAGCAACACCTTGTGTGTGTGTTTGCTTTTCTCACACACCTGATCTCACTTTGTTCCTTGAAACACTCTGGAGCATGGGCAGTGAATTTACCCTACTAAGAACCCACTGAATAAAGGGTCTTTGCATTCATTACGATGCCTTCATCTGAGATAGTGGTTCTCAACTAGGGCTGAATTGCCCACCCCCCATACCATTTGGCAATGTGTCTGAGGACACTTGTGGTTGTCACAACTAAGGGAGGGCAAAGTGCGATTGGCACCTAATGCGCAAAGGTCAGGGTTGTTACTGAACATCCTATAATGCACCCAACATCCCCCCTACCCCCTAAGTCTGATAAACCCTTGGCCACAAGTAACAGAAACCCTTGTTCAAACAGTTAATAAATACATTTCTAATCTCACATAAGCAGAAATCTGCCCATGAGGTGGACCCAGGATTTTGTCAGTCAGTGGCTCTATGTTATCAAGGACCAGTCTAGCTGCCTCCATGACACCAAGATGCCTACATGGAGACTTTCAAAGGAAGGACAGGTCTCAGTGTCTCCAGAACATCTTCAGCAGAACTTCCCTTAGTTTTATTGGCTAGAACCAGGCAACACACTCACCCATAAACCAGCTACTGGCCAGGGGAGCGGGACTGCATAGGGTGTGGATGAAGTCAGTTTCCTGTCACTCAGAGAATGTAAGATTCTCTAAAAATTAGGTGAGGAGGTTGTTGCTGGGTAGACAAACGACCTAATGACCATGTCCATTGTCTTCTAACCCTGCTCTATTATTCTCAAAGTTTGGTGTGCACAGACCACCTAGGGGTTCTGTTAAAAAAACGCAGGTTTTGATACAGCAGGTCTGGGGTGGGGCCTGAGATGCTGCATTTCCAACAAGCTCCTAAGAAGATGCCAATGCTGCCAGCCCACAGATCACACTTGGACTAGCAAGGTGTTACATGATGCCACTTTTTCTTTAAATCCTCACCTGAGGATATGTTTATTGATTTTAGGGAGAGAGAGGAAGGGAGAGAGAGAGAGAGAGAAACCTCAGTGTGAGACAGAAACATCGATCAGTTGCCTCCTGTACATACCCTGACTGGGGATGGAACCCACAACCTAGGTATGTGCCCCAATGCTCCAACCAACCAAGCACCCACCCAAGGCTTATGCCACTTATTCCTTTTGTTATTTTATATTTAATTGTGTTATTTTATATTTAAAATAAGTAGTCTCCCCTTATTTGTGGGGAATACAATCCAAGACCCCAGTGGATGCCCCAAACCACGGATAGTACCGAACCCTACAATATATTACAGTAATTTTCAACTGGTATGCTTCAAAAAAATTTAAAACATGCAATACCTGACTATTTAGTCAGGGGCACTGATCTCTTTTCCCTTAGGTTTTCAAATGAAGAAAATGACGACACACAGATCATGTATCATGGAAATGTACATTTGAAACCTATATGATCTTGTTGACCAGTCACCCTAATAAATTTATAAAAAGGAAAAAATGACAACAGCTCATACCACAATAGCTGCCAAATGTGGATGAATCAAAATTATGCCTATTTTGATCAAATCGGCAAAAAATACATTTTTTAGTGTGCCACAGAATTTTAGTAATTAGTTTATGTGTTCCATGAGATTAAAAAGGTTGAAAATCACAGATATGATATGTTTTTCCTACACACACATACATTTTTACTTGAAGGAAGCACTTTACCACTTCTTTTTGGCATATCTGAGTTGCCAGCATCACTTGCATTTTGGGACCATTATTAAGTAAAATAAGGGTTATTTGAACACAAGTACTGCAATACCTACCAACAGTTAATCTGACAACCAAGAGGATTACTAAATGACTAACAGGCAGAGCATAATACAAGGTCTATCCAGAAACTATCCAGACATTCAATATGAAAAATAGAGACATTTATTGAAGAAGATACGAAATACAAAAAACATTGTACACACGACAATAACATCTCAGTCCCCTTCAAAGCAGGCACCTTGGGACCTCACACAATTCTCCCAATAGCCATTAGCTGCCCTGTCATATTTTTCTGAATCTCATGGACAGTCTGAAATCTCTTCCCTTTCAAAGGTAATTTTAGATTTGGGAAAAGCCAGAGTCACAGGGTACCAAATCTGGATTGTAAGGGGGCTGAGTCACCTGGATGATTTGATGTTTCACCAAAAACTCTACATAAGATGTGATGCATGAGTAAGCACCTTGTTATAATGAAGTTGCTAATCACCAGTTTCCCAAAGTTGTGGCCTTCTGAATCATCTGCTAGTTTCCATGGAGGAATGTTCAAGTTTAACACAACATTTGATGCAGATTCATACTTGCTCAGTCATTGTAAATGACAGCCACACAGTACACAGGCTCACTCAATGCTGTCTACCACCCCTACTGACTGTACAGTGAAGTTGTCATTGTTCATGCATGCACATTCCAATCCACTCTCCTTGGCTGCCAGATTACATTGATGTCATGCAAACTGTTCTCGTTACATTAACAATGGTTGGACTTTTTCCAGACAGACTTCGTACACTGTGGAGACAATGGACAAAGGGATAGTTCATGTCCCATGTGGCAGCATATCATGAGATTTCATGAAGAAAGTTACTCAGAAGTTACTTAATTGATACTCAGAAGTTATCAATTGCTTCCTTCTGGAATTTTCCATTTAATATTTCTGGACCATGGTTGTTTACAGGTAACAAATAGGAAGGTAAAACTGCAGGTAAGAGCAGACTACTGTACACATGGCGTAAAATTTACCATCTTAACCATTTTTAAGCACACAATTCAGAAGCGTTGCGCATATTTACATTGTGGGGCAGCCAATCTCCTTACTCTTTTCATCTTGCAGAACCAAACTTCTGTCCCCATCAGACAACAACTTTCCATCCTCACCTTCCCCCAGCTCATGGAAACCACCACTCTACTTTCTGTCTCTATAAATTTGACTAGGTACCTCATATTTGTCCTTTTGTGACTGACTTATTTCACTTGGCATAACATCCTCAAGGGTCAACCGTGGCATGTCATGTGTTAGAGTTTTCTTTCTTTCTAAGGAAGCTCACCTTGTATGAATATGCCACATCTTGTTTATCCATTCATCAATCAGTGGACACTTGGGTTGTTTCCACCTTTTGGCTCTTGTGAATACGGCTATGAGCACAGATGTACAAATATCTGTTCAAGGTCTCGTTTTCAATTCTTTGGGGTATATAGTCAGAAGGGTGATTGTTGGATCATAAGGTAGTTAATTCTATGTTTAATTTTTTGAGGAACCTCCACGTTGTTTTCCATAGTGGCTATACCAATGCCACCTATTCTTAAATTTGATGGCACATTAGACTCACATTAGGAGATTTAGAAATTACTAATGCTTGGGTCCCTCCTCCATGGTTTCATTTAATTAGCATAGCATGTTGTCCTGACTTAATTTGAGAATCACTTCTTCCTTGTCATTTGCTTCTTTCTCATAAACCTATGGGCAGGTTTTCTAGGATGATGGGACTTCAGCTAGGAAATGGGATTTTATGGTGGGCATATGCTTACCAACTCACAGGCACTGTTTACTCTTCACCCTCAACCACCAGGGCATCTTATCCTCATTAACCATTGGTAGGAAGGTTTAACTGTGACCCATGATAGCTTTGAAGTCAGACAACTTCAGAGCCAGGAGACCTCAATACCAGCCTATCCACCCCTTTTCCTTTTAACTTAAAGAAAACGGATGTTTACTTCAAAGGAAATTTTACCTGGAGTCCCTTTATATAAGATAGATCAAAGCAGAATTACTCTGTTGACTTGGGAATGAGGTGAGGGTACCAGAGGGACTCCTCACCCCCCACAACATGGAGCCATCCCCACAGTTCCCCTTGTGCTCCCCCCAAACCCACTTTGATCTAGTCTAAACCCCTCATTTTACCCATGAGAAAATAGAGGCCCAAGAATTTAGGTGACCTAGCAAAGCCCACTCAGAATTTCCTGGGTGGGCTTCTGGGTGGGCTGTGATATGGGCAGGTTAAACACTTGGCCACCATGTGACAAAACTACTGCAAACACTTTAAATAGTCCCACAACAGATTCTTGTGTTACAGGGTGTTTTCTCAATCACTTTATTTTGAACCACAAAGTACTGTTGGAGGAGAGCACACTGGCAAGAAATGCCCTCAGTCAAGTCTGGTTTTAGATGCTTACAGAAGTCACCTGCTTAAATAAGGAATAAAAAAGTCAATGGAATTTACTCATGGTTCCCAAAGGAATGACCTCGTAATTGCAAATACTCAATTTTGTTAAAAGATAATTTAAAAAATTTATTCAGTAGGTCTTTATGTGGAGGCACCACAAATATGCCCTATTAGATAAATGGAGTGGAAGTGAGGGGACTGCTCCAATGCCACATAAATGGGTATTTGGGGCTTGTGATGTAGTTTCCAGTGGGAATATTATACACAAATTCACAAAACGACATCTCTCAACAGCAAGCATTCGCTGAAATTGAAGTCATTATTCTCTGAAAACCTTTCAAGATGACTCAAAAGTTGACTACAATGATGAAGACACTGTTGTGGATCATACATGAATAAACTGAGAATACTATTGTTTTCTTGAGATATAAATGGCAAAAGTATATTTCTAAATATATTGTTTTATATGTGTGGTTTTAAATGTGTGTAATTAAATTATGAAATCAAATGGTATAAATTGATTATTTAAAACCCTAAAAGTTTATATATTGAAATGGCCAAACATTTGTAGGAGAGTCTTCTTGTTGAGAAAATGGAGGGTTATGTTTTCATGTTTGCTTTATATCTTGACTTATGTGGGATTGTCTCAGGGAGCTGAGATGTTAATAGTCAAACTTTATGTTTTGCCCTCAACCTTTACTGAGGGTAGGTAACAAGGAGTGGGTAGGGGGGAACCTGCATATGTGTTAACATTATTGAGAATACTGCTGACCATATTTTGCTCTATAAAATGTCCCACATGATAAATCTTTTGGAATTTAATGAAAAAGTATACCTTTGAAGATTGGTATATTTCTACCTTTATAATAAAAATAATCTGTAAGCATATTTCTTTTTTTACTCAGCCTGCTAGGAAGATTTGAACTAAATATGATGACCATGTAGAGAAACTAGTATGGATTAAAACCTACTTCCCTTCTTAGTTCTCATATTTGCTTCTTCTGTTCAATGCCTCCATTTTCTCTTTCTATCTTTACTTTAAAACTTAAATTCATGTGCTCAAAGTACTCAACTGTTTATTAAACACTGCTTTATTACATGCTCAAAGCTTCTAACATATGGAGAATATTAAAAGTTCCTAAACTAAGCAGATTTATGGGAAAAATTCAGGATCCAAGTCTATGTCTTCAAAACTGTGTCTTTATAGCACCAAATAAAGGCAAGAGAATAAGGGTGAGAATGACCTCAGGACTGTCCCTACAGAAGCCATTGGCCTCCAGTGAGAGGATGGTGGGATGATGGACTTGGACCAGGAGGGAGTGAAGAAACTACACACTTCTCACCCATCAGGATCCAGTGGAATGCTGTTTGTCAAACACCACTCCCCGACTCTCAGTACCTCTTTGCCACTCCTCAAAGCTGCATCTTCTCCCTTCAAATGACCAGGTCTGGTCCCTCTCCAGTCATTCATAGAGAAAGGATAAAAAGAAGGATGATAATGTTTCTATGACATTGAGGTCTGACTCTGAGGAATTCTTTTTTCCTTTAAGCTATATACGTGACTGAGGAGCTTCCTTTTGGGATGGAAGCTCATGGCCTCAAGACATAGAGCTTTAGTATATGTAGTCAACTAGAGAATTACTTTCAGGGCACACCATGCTCACCACAGTGTCCTGGGGCTGGCATGTCACCACTCCTCACCTTCTCAGGTCACATCCTGGCATACCTATGAATGACTTTCCCATAATGATTGATCACTTGCTGGGATCTATGCCTGCTGGCAACTGTCTTTCCCACCACCAATGGATACCTGCCTGAAGAAGAAGCAACATAGAGAAAAACAGATCTGAGAGAAGGAAGCCTCCAGCAATGCAGATGGGCAGGAGAAATGCCCAAGCAATGGAGTCAGCAATAAGTAGGTGGAAATATCTGTCCCTTCAATTACTGACTGTGAGACCTTGAGGGAATTCCTGAACCAAACACTCAATTTCCTCATCTGTTAGGTGAGGATGATGTCACCCACTGACAGGATGGCTGTGCAGATCAAATGAGTTAACTGAATGGCAAATGTGTAGTACACTGTCTAGAATAGAGTCAGCACCCAACAGGTGAGCTGATTCATTGGCATTATATCTAATCATTATTTCTCAAGCCTATTATTAAACAATTATCTATGGGTATATGCTCAAGTTGATTTCTGTTTCTTCTAAGTACTGTTACTTTCTAAGCTCTTCTTGAGCTTAATGCACCCTTCACACACCATGGAGAGAAGCTTTGGCATCCACCCTAAGAGACGCCTATCATCTACCATGCTTGGCACCCATGCTCTCTACTTCTGGAACCATCATCTCTACTTCTCTATGGGGACCAGTTTCCCCCAAACCTCATTTTCTGTCTTCCTAACACCCTGGCTCCAGGGGACAACCATGTTCAGGCCTGGCCAATGAAAATAGAGTATCACTTTGGCCATAGTGATTGGTTCAGAAATGGGCACACTACTTAGCCCAGGCTAAATCTCAGAGTTCTGTTAGAATTACTGGTAAAACGCCCGTCTTACTCTGGAAGGCTTGCTGAGCTAGTAGGATGTGAGTACAGAACTGCCGGTGACCATTTTTGCTATTACCTGTGCCTGAGAGACTGCTTGAAAAGGAAGCAACATGTAGCAAAGCAAATGTGATAGAAAGAAAGAAACCGATTCCCCAATAATCATTTGCAGACCTGGATTTACCCCCAGACTTTTCCATTATGTTAGGCAATATTTTTCATTCTTGTTTAATCCCGTTTAAGTTGGGATTGTGCTATTTGAAACAGAGCCCTAAGTAAAACATTCCCAATATTCATTCACTTACTCATTCAACATTGTAGTGTACCTACTATGTGCCAAGTACTACGCTAGGCACAAAAGCATCTTGATTCTGCCCAGAGACCTGGGGCAGGATTTGTTCCATGGTTTAGGCTTCAGGGATAGAAAAATCACTTTTCAATGACTATTAATACTCATCATTCCAGAACAAGAGTAATATTTGCCTTCCTTGCTCTTAGCTCCAAGTCTACAGTGGCAAGTAGTCTTTGGTGGCTGTCTTACACATGACCTTTTAAGGCCAAATGGTATTCCACTGTATGCATGCACCACATTCATCCATCAATAAGTGGAAAAGTCTACAAGTGATTAATACTCAAATAAAGTCAATGATTCCTCAGACCTTTACTGAGAATCACTTGTATGTAAGGCCTTGAGTTAAATCTATAAATCTGGAGGACAAGGTCTTCTGTAGGTACCTCTTCCAGAGAAAACTTAATTGGCTCATTGTGAAGTGTAACAAGCAGCAGTCAGAGATAAGGAGAGCATTCCTAGAGGCAAGAGGTTACCTCTTGAGGGAATTAGAAAGGAGGTGGAGGATTGACCTCATGGATTCTAGACTCCATTCAAAGGGAAATCTTGGTCTGAAAGCCACTGCTAGACTGCTGCTGGGTGTGCTGGGTTGGGGGTAGGAGACCTGAGCCTGATCTTAGCTCTGCCCATGGCCAGCAGTGTGACCTTGAGCAAGTCACTTTTGTTTCATATTTATAAAATCAGAATGCTGGATGTGCTGGTCCCATTGTTCTGGTTCCTTCCAACATTTTGTGTGTTTGTTAATTTATAGTCTCTGGATGGTACAAAATTCAGACAAGTCCACAATCCTTATTCTGTCATTTTTTTTTAATCCAACAGGTTCTGGAAAGCAGAAGATTAAAAAAAAACTATTTGGCAGCAAAACCTGGCCTGAACTAACATGATGCTATTTATAGTCTTTATTATCCTGCTTAGTGTGAATATTTATACATTTGCCACAGGAATATTAATGGGTTTGTTTACAGGGTGCTAAGCCAGACTCCACTGGGAATGTTCTGTATATTACATTCTATATATTACATATATTCTGTATGTATTCTGTAATATAATATGCCTTTCTAAAATTCAAAGGAAAAATTTAATTCCCCAAAACATCTACCTCCAGTGATTTTAAGGTTTTATAGACGTGTGCTTAGATCACTGTGCCTGTAGTCAAGACAACTGCAACAATCCCCCAAAGATGCCACTTGTCTCCCCAGTTTGTCTATACCCCACCTTTTTCATCTATGACTCTAAGTCTCCCCATCTTCTTCCCTTGCATGTAATTGCCCCCCTTCTCTAAAATCCTACCTATGTTTGGATATCTTTTGTCTAGATAGTGGTTCTAGCTAGGACTGTTCCTGGTTGCATCTTTCCTTCATGAAAATATTTCCTCTCCTTTGGGTCCCTATTCTCTGCAAAGAATCAGGGGCTGATTTTAAAAAAATAATGTCTCCAATCTAAGATATGGATGTGTGTATTAGTTTACCTTCCATGGGCAAGGCATTTGCATTTGTAATATATATATTTTCACTTTTTACTTTTCATTGTGGTAAAATATACATAACATAAAATTTGTCATCTTAACCAGTTTTTTAAAATTTATTTATCTTTAGTCAGAGGGGAAGGGAGGAAGAAAGAGAGGGAGAGAAACATCAATGTGTGGTTGCCTCTCTGCACCCCAGGCATGTGCCCTTACTGGGAACCTGGCCCACAACCCAGGCATGTTCCCTGACTGGGAATTGAACCAGCGACCATTTGGTTCCCAGCTGGTGCTTAATCTACTGAGCCACACCAGCCAGGGATTAACCAGTTTTAAGTGTGCGGTTCAGTAGTGTTAAAGATATTCACATTGTTATGCAACCAATCTCCAGAACTTTTTCATATCCATTGAACAATGGCTTCCCCAGCCCCTGACAACCACCATTCTACTTTCTGTCTCTATGAATTTGACTACTTTAGATACTTCATATAAGTGGAATTATACAGTGTTTGTCATGTTATGAGTGACTTATTTTACTCAGAATAACATCCTTAAGTTTCACCCATGTTGTATCCTGTGTCAGAATTTTCTTTTTAAGGCTGAATAATATTCCATTTTTTGTGTATACCACATTTTATCATCATTCATCCATTGATGGATATTTGAGTTGCTTCCACCTTTCTTCTGTGAACTTGGGTGTACTATAACATATTTTTAAACCTCTTGATTTACACCTCCTTATTGGTAGAGCTTTTCAATTCCTTCTCTTTCTGCCATCATAGCCCCAGAGAGTAGGTAAAAGCAATGTCATCTTGGGAAGCAGAAGGAGTTACCTCAGGAGGAAGAAAGAGGAAGGGAGTATCTGCCTCTTCTACCCACGGATTCTAGAAAGAAGAAGGAAAATCTTGCCCCATTATCTACAAGGGAGAAGATGATGTTTGGGAAGTAGGTAATAGGGGCAAGGGGCTTGACTTTCCCTCTCTGGGACAAAATATCCCAAAGTGGGCAGACACACTAGATACCAGAGGGCAAGGTCTGGAAGATTGGCTGTGCCATGGGAATGCTCCCCTGCGCTTACCAAATGACGTGAACAGATCACTTTCGTTGTACAATGTCTGGATAGATGAACCTGTGCACTGGGCAGAAGATGCTCTGAGGGTTGAGCAGAAGCCTGGAGTCAAAATAAAGAGCATAGTAGGTGTTATTGGTGCCATGCCCAGATTCCCTGGACTAGCCAGTGCACCCACTTTAGCTGCTAAAAGTGCTCACCTGGATGGCTCTCCTGGGAGTACTAGCTTCCACTGGCAATGGAAGCAGCCACACCTGGGTACACCTGGGAGTTAGGAGGCCCAGGTCCTGTCTGAGGACAGCTGGTGACCCCTGACACTGAAGTACAAAAACCTGGTCCCCTGTCTCTAGGTAGTGCCACCTCTCTGGCACTATCCTACTTCAGAGCTCCTGTAGCATAAGGCAGAAGCTGGTTTCAGAGGGCACCAGCCTTGCTCAGCTTCTTTCCCTGTCCTCCTCCTGCTCTCCTCCCTCTCTCCCTTACTGGGCCACACGCACCTGAATCCTGGCCTCAGGGGAACCAGCTGGAGACAATAATACCTTACTGACTTATCAGTGTTTCCCTGATACCATCCATGGATGATGGTGTTTAAGAATAAACAAGCGCATTTTCTTTGCACATCTAAGTGTAATGCAAGTGAATTTGTGACTGTCTCCACTGTATAGTTAGCAATGTCTTAATGGAAAAAAATGACCCTAATGAGGGAGTAAGGCCCCCAGGGATGCCATCTAGGGGCAGGTAGCCCTTCATTGCACCTCTTTGCCTGCAGGGCTGAGTAAGTATTTGCTGGACTGGTCTCTAGCCCAAACTTCCCATGAGGGTTTTTTCACCCAGACTAGCATGGGCAGATTTAGTAAATAAAAATGCAAGATGCCCAGTTAAATTTGAATTTCAGATAAACAAACTTTTTAGTGTATCCAAATATTTCACACGACATTCGTACACTGAAAAAGTTTTGCATTTATCTGAAATTCAATTTAACTGGGCATCCTGCATTTTTTCTGGCAGGCCTCTTCCACACCATCTGACTCAGCAGAAACCCTGATCTTCCCACACTCCCAACCCTTGGCTACTGGGTTGGGATTTTGCTCCTGGCTTGGCAAGCTACTTAGGCCTCCCATTCTGATTCTGATGAAAGCCACAGACTCATGGAGTTCAAAGCTAAAGAAGAAACAACATTATAATACATAGCTGAGGAAATCATTGTGGTAGGATGACATATCACTCAGAAGTCACCTCGGAGACAAACACTAGTTTGGATGTCAGCATGTCCCTGCTCATCTGGAAAGAATGTCTAGTGCCAGCTGAGGCTTACCCTGAGACTAGGAAGAGAATAACGATTGCAGGCCAGTGGGAGAAACGGAACCAAAGGGGTTTCACATTTGTTGAGCACCTAGTCCGTGCGTTCCTCTTTATGGCCATCATCATACTTAATCCTCAAAATTAACTTGGCAGCACCAGAGAATTGTTCCTATTTTGAGAGATGGGAAAATTGAAGCCCAGAGGGGCAAATGAAGTCACATATTTGGTAAAAGACAGTATTGTGATGTAAGATGAGGTCTGGGTGGCTCCAAAGCCCATGCTCTTTGCTCTGCAGGATGACAATCAGAAGAAAAACAACAGCAGTTTTAGCAAAGTCTATCCCTGCCTGCCCACACCCCCCCAGGGCTCATGGTCCCCACTGCAAGCACATGTGGAGAAAGTACCAGTAGGTGGATAAACACAAAGTCCCCACATCCCTCAGGTGGAACAACTCTGAGGCTTGTTTCATGTCACCTCCCAGACATCCTGAGAGATCCAGCCTTGATTGCCAATTCCAGGTAGGGTGGTGGTAACCTGATAGTGATCACAGTTATCGATGGTCCTCCCTTCCCTGTTTTGCTTCCTCACCTCCTTACTTGTGTGACTAGAATTCCCTCCCAAATTAATTACAAATGGCCTAACTTACAATTTTTTACTTTAAGATGGTGCAAACCTGATATGCATTCAGTAGAAACCATACTTGAATCTTGAAGTTTGATCTTTTCCCAGCCTAGCAATATGTGGCAAGAGATTCTGGTGATGCTGGGCAGCAGCAGTGAGATGCAACCATGCAACCACAAGGATAAACAACTGATGCTCTGCTGTGTATTCACTGTGTTTGATCACTTTCTCCAACTGTGGGCTAATGTAAGTGTTCTGAGCACACTTAAGGTAGGCTAGGCTAAGCTATGATGTTCAGTAGGTTAGGTCTACTAAATGCATTTTTGACTTATGATATTTTCAACTTACTATGTGTTTATCGGGATATAACCCCATCCAGGGTTTAGGAGCATCTGTACTTGTGCTTAAATTAGATTCTCAAAGTTGGTGATCGGGAAATCCAGCCTAAGAGAGCAGTTAGTGCTTCTCCAGGCTCCCTAAGGTGCTGGGCAAAGCACTTTTCATGCATTGTCTCATTTAATCTGCCCATTGCATGAGGAGGTAAGGTTCTTTGATTATCCCCATTTTACAGATAAGATACATTAACTGACTTGAGGCATTGCTGTACCTCAAACACCTCAGTGTACCTCAGACTACATCTGTGTTCTCAACCACTGTGTCATCAAGAAAGGCTTCCTGTGGATTTCTGGGCTCTGAGCAATCATTTTCTCTCCTTTAGCTCTGGACTGAATTCCTCTACTCAGGTGCAAATACAAACTGGGGCCACAGCATTGGCTGTCAGCTAGCGGAGGTACATCTTATTGTATAGGTGGAAATGTGTAACTGGATATTGATTCCATTCAAAGATAGGTAAGGCCCACATTCTATATGTTGTCTGCTTGTTCTTTGGCAGACAGAGCACCTAGTTCAATGTTCAACTTTTCTTTATCCCTTAGGCCCTCACATTTTGTGCACTTGCCTTTCTCTGCTGGTTCTCAGCACAGCAGTTCCAGTACTTTCTAAGGACTCCTCTGGTTCTGCATGTCTCTGGGTGTGAAGGTATGAATTCCATGAATCTGTAAGCCTTTATTCAGAAATGGGCTCCAAGTGACTTGTCCAATCTTTCCAAATGCAAAGATCTACTTAAGACTCAAAAAAGAAATCATAGCCTTGTTGGCTCTGGCTTGAGAAAGGTGTTCTCTTTCTGATTTGTCTCCACTTAAAAGCCAGGTCCTCAAGGCCATAAAGAAATGATTTCCCAAAGAGTGTCATTGATTTCATTGATGGCATTCTCTTCTGAGCAGATAATGAAGTATTTGTATCATAAATGGGGCACTTGCAAAGACTATATGAAGAAGTTTCAGTAATTTCTGCAGACCTTTAGGAGTTTTGTAGCTGTCAAATGATAAGCCTGCTTATCTGTAAGCACACTCATGGATAGAGAGCATAACCACATTCCTTAGGGGGAAGACAATCTGGGCTCCTTGGCCTGGGCAGGGCAGTGTTCTGTTCTTGCTTAAAGTTTTGTCTCAATGCTAAATTATTAGGAAGAGTTTAAGCTGGAAGGGATCTTAGTCTCAGTCACCTTTTTGAAATCAGACACCCTTTCGAGTGTCTATTAAAAGTTCAGATTAGGAGTTACAAACACAAAAATCAGAGCGAGCAGGCAAGTGAAAAAAACAAATCAGTGAGGAAAGGCAGAGCAAGGGCAATGATAAACAAGAACTGACATTTGGCCTTCATCAGAGGTCACAAAATGGGGTGGACAGTGGCTGCCTGGGATCTCACTCCCATCTAAAACAGGTAGCCCCTTCTTAGGAATATGGGTCCCAGGTGACCAGATCTTGTGAGTTCTTTTAAGAGAAGCCCCAAATTTTGATCTTATGTGCAAGTTCCCAATTTTAAAATATTGAGCAATAATTCAAATATCTGTTACACAATGTAGACCCAACAGAAAAAACCACACTACCAGTTAGCCTCTCTTGCTGTGGACTTTCCTTCCAGAAAAATGCCTAACTTGCACATATAAAGTTTGACTTCAAGTTTCAGGGGGCTGTGGACCAAGGTCCCAGATTAGGAACCTCATTGTCAAGCTTCAACTCTTATAAAACCCTCATCCTCATCTTTAACCTTGGACATAGTTTCCTGGGGACATGTTCTTATCCTCTTAAGGATATCTACAATTAGGTAGCCACCATTCTCGCCTCCACTTCATCTCCCACTCAGTGGCAGACACTACTCCTAGCACCTTCCCTTAAATCCCCACTGGGACTTTCACCTCAAAAGTGTCCTCTGATGCTCAACATCACTAATCATTAGGAAATGCAAATCAAACTATAATGAGGTATCAACTCACACCTGTTAGAATGGCTATTATCAAAAATGCAAGATATAACAAGTTTTGGCAAGAATGTGAAGAAAAGGGAACCCTTGTACACTGTTGGTGTGAATGTAGATTGGTGCAGTCATTATGGAAAATAGTATGGAGGTTACTCACAAATTAAAAATAGAACTACCATATGATCCAGCAATTCCACTTCTGGATATTTATCCAAAGGAAATATAAACACTAACATGAAAAGATATATCCACCCCCATGTTCACTGCAGCATTATTCATCGGAGCTAAGACATGAATGAATGGGTAGAGAAAATGTGGCATATATATACAATGAAATATCTAGTCATAAAAAGAAGGAAATCTTGCCATTTGTGACAACATGGGTGGACTTTGAAGACATTATGCTAAGTGAAATGTCAGGCAGGTAAAAAGAAATAACATATAATCTCACTTGTATGTGGAATCTAAAAAATTAGTGAAGCTGATCAAAAGATGCAAACTTCCAGTTGTAAAATAACTAAGTCATGGGAATGTATATACAGCATGGTGACTATTGTTAATAATACTGTATTGTATATTTGAAAGTTGCTAAGAGAGTAGACCTTAAAATTTCTCATAATGAGAAAAAAATATTTGTAACTACATATGGCGATAGATGTTAACTAGCTTTATTGTGGTGATCATTTCACAATATATACAAATACCAAATAATTGTATACCTGAAACAAATGTGATGCTATATGTCAATTATACCTCAGTTTTTTTTTAAAAGCAAGCATCCACTGGTGAACATTTGATTTGCAGTGCATGCCAGCATGTGGCCCCCAGGCTCTTCCCTCTGGGTGGTCTTGAGTGATGATGACAAACACCCACCTAAGCCATGATTGGTATTGGCTTTGCTCTGAGGGGTCAGGTATGCACACTCTACCCCGTTCACAACGTCTAGTTTTCTGTCTGGCCTTTGTATAGAGTCACCTGAAAGTGACCAAAAGACACATATGCCACCCTTCCTTTTATACAGAGGAAGACTTAGAAAAGCTCTTTGCACCTTTCCGCACCACCATCTGCTCATGAATTCTGCTTCTCTGAGTGACAGTGGAAGGGCAGGAAGGAGCCAAGCCAGGGTGTTGGCTGGACCTATGTTTGACCTTGGCTTTGTCCCTTACTAGCTGGGAACTCGAACCTGATCTGACCTCTTCATTCTTGCTACCACATAAGAAGTCCTTACTATAGATGGGTTAGACATGTTGCTGTTTCACATAAGACATTATCTTATTTAATCTTCATAACAAAGCTGTGAGGCAGGAACTCATTTTAGCTTCATTTAACAGGTGAAGAAACTGAGGCTTAGAGAATTTAATAACACATACAAGATTGTGCACTTGGCAAGGAGGAGAGCTTGAATCCTGTGTGTTTAGCAAATACTTGTGAGTTCTGCCAACTAATTAATGTCCACTTTCTCTTCTTTATACATGTGGGTCATTAAGTGGCTCAAAAGGAGCATATATGAACTGCCCAGTCTAGAGAGGTCCTCGAAAATAATTTCAACAATCACCTGGCATCAGCACACCACAGCCCTGACACACAATCTCTGCCTTGATTTAAAGGGCATGTGTGTCTGCAGGAACAAGACTTTCCCTCTGGCCCATCCTTCCTGGCACTCTTAGTGCCCTGGCTGCTGCTTACTCTTCCACATTTGGCTGAGCTTCAAGCCTCTTCAACCTCATCAATGGCGTCATCTTGCAGGTCAGGTGGACGTGTATTCCTAAGTCTATACCTTTGTGGCTTTCTGTACTTTCAATAGCTCCCTTCAGGTCTGCAGCAGCAAGGGACACATCCCATGAAAAGGCCAGGACTTTGGGCACCTGTAGCCCCTCACAGAGGCCATGCCACAGAAGTCTAACAATGATTGTTCAAGGATGTCTGTGAGAAAGAATAAACACCCTCCAGAAGGAAGAAAAACAACCAGCCCCGGGGACAAGGTGATATTTCTATGCAGCACCAGATATGTCTCCATTATAGTAGTTGGGGATAAGCCCCATATTAACTAGTTGTCCAAGCCACTTTTCCTTTCTTGGCCTCAGTTGCTTCATCTGTCAAATGGGTGGAGTGGAGGTTAATAATTTCCCCAAGTGTGGTCAACAGAACAATAGCTTCTAATCTTCCCCCCACCCCTTGATGATTCACAATGTATGCCAGCTTATTCAAGGCCCTGACAGAGCCTGCACAGAAAGGGGACTACTGACTTGACCTAATCCATTGTCTCCTGAGCTTCCTGGACCACATAGCCTTTTAAATAACATCAATTAACATCCCTCAGGCCACACTCAGGACCTACTGAATCAAAAACTGCACTGTAACAAGACTCCAGGTGGTACGTGTGCACATCCCAGTTTAGGAAGCACCCCTGTAGTGTTATTGGTAGCATGCAAAGGTGGCTACCACCTCTTCCTCCTGTATGCACCACTGCCCCGGCCATCAGGAAATGGACAATTTCCATTCCCCTTTTATCTGGGTTCACCCCATGTCTTGCTTGGACCAACAGAAGCCAACCGTCATATAAAAAGTCTGACTATATTGAGATCACATGGAGATGCTACCAGAGTTCTGGTGACTGAGGGAGGCCTTCTCGGACTGCCTAGTCCAGTTCAGTCCTCAGCTGAATGCAGCTGAAAAGTGACCCTCATTGGCATTACATAGAGCTGAGCTCTACCTGAATTTCTGGTCCATAGGATCAGGAGAAATACTTAATCACTGATATTTTAAACACTAAATTTTGGGACTATTTTGTTACACAGCAAGAGATTACTGAAGCAGTGACTGTATTTCCTACAGTTGAGAGGAGAAGGCTGAGGAATGGCCCCCAGACTATCTGCAGAATGTTCATTCACTTTGGACACTGGGCTGAGCACTTTCTACCTGCCAGGTGCTATATCAAGCATTGTTCCAGGCCTTGGGTGGAGTGGTGATGAGGAGAGACATCACTCCTGCTTTTGCAGAACTGAAGTTCTTGTCCAGGGAGATAGCAATAAACAGGAAAACACAATACAATGGGCTGAATGTTTGTGTCCCCCTCAAATTCATATGTTAAAATTCTAATACTCAGTACGATGGTAGTGGCTTTGAGAGGTGAGTAGGTGATTAGGTAATTAGGGTGCAGCCCTCATGAATGGGATCAGCACCCTTATAAAATTCTCTCTCTCTCTTTTCCCTTCTCTCTCTCCCTCTTTCTCTCTCAAATCCTCTCTCCACCATGTGAAGATACAATGAGAAAATGACTGTCTGCAACTTGGAAGTGGATCCTCATCAGAATCTAACTATGCTGGCATCCTTATCTCAGACTTCCAGCCTCCAGAACTGAGAAACAAATTTCTAGTGTTTATAAGCCACCCAGTTGGTGGTATTTTGTTATGGAAGCCCAAACTAAAGCACACAATAGTTTCAGAGAGATAAGAAACAATTTTGAGTGGGAATGGGGACAATATTAGACAACACAGAGAAGGATTCTCCAAGGAGACACACTTGATCTGAGGCTCTGATGTTGAAGAGGGGCAAAATGTAAAAAGATCAGAGGAAAAGTTATGGTGGCAGAGGGAATAGCAAGTGCCAAAGTCATGAGTAGGGATATGCCAGGCAGCTAGTCTGATGGTGAATGCATAGGGAAGGCAGAAAGCTGAGGGTGGGGGATGAGGTCGAGAGAAGTCCCAAAAGTCATCAGGGCTATAGCTGTACCATACACTTTATTGGCCACTAGCCTCTCAAAGCTATTTTACATTAAACTCAAACTTAACATTAAAATTAAGTAAACTTACATTAAAATTAAGTATAATTGAAAATTCAGTTCCTCAGTCCCATAGCCGCAAGTGTTCAATATCCACATGTGGCTCATGGCTACCATTTGAGACAGCATAGATAAGAACATTACTGTCGATGCAGAAAGTTCTATCGGCCAACACTTGCCATGGAACAAATAAAAAGCAAGCCAGGGTTCAAGGTCAAACCGTGTACCCTGGCCTTGGTACTTCTTTAAATCTCTTCAGGTTCCAGTTTTCCACAGGATTAAATGAGGCTCTTCCAGCCCATCAGTGGGTCCAAATTATCCTCAGAGAGATGCCAAGTCCATGAGCAGCTAAACCAGGGTCTTACCCAGCGGGCATGTTCAAGGCCTCATCCATGGTAACTGGCAGCAAAGAGGCCTGTTTAACTGACTTCTTTGCAACCTCATTTATGCTGCCAGTTTGGGGCTCCCTGATGTGAAAAAAGAACAGAGAGTGGCTACTATTTCAGGGCAACATGCAAAAGGGAAATTGCTACAATTAGCCAAAGCTGATTTTGATTAGCATATTTTCTTCCTTGGCGCATACATCTGTTGGTGTAGAAACAGTTGATCCATATTTCCTGTCAGAGCGAGAGGCATGGGTAGTGGACCAGGCGGGCCCACAGGGAGCCCAACATCAGCCAGGACAAAATCAAGGAGGGGCTAAATAATAGCCCCTGAGCAATGAGTGAGTCACTGGCAGTTTGTCTTTAGGAAGAATAGATAGAAAAATACTGCCTTGCATACCTGGGAGCCAGCAGGTGGAGGTCATTCTTTCCTTGGAGTCAGAGAGATTCATGTTGTTGTTTAGTGTTTGTGAGATCTTCACAAGTTCCCTAACATCTGGGGTGGTTACCTAACCATCCTCATCTAAGAAATGCAGACAATGACATCCATCTGGTGGGATAGGACTGATTTCATTAAATGATCTGTTAACACAGTTGGCATATAGTTGGTGTTCAGTAAACGCTCGCCAAAACATAATCTTGGTAGGAAGGTCTTGGGAAATGAAGAGAGGTGAGCTAAGGGATGTTTGATTAGCATTCAATTAGTTCTAATTCTGGGCCATCACTCCTTTCTTTATTCATTCAACAAATATTCATTCTGTGAGTTGGTTCTGTGGCCTTGGGCACCCCCTTTACCAGGCTGGCCTCCTTCTTCCTATCTGGGTCCCAAAAGGTCCACAGATTTGATCTCTACAGTTCCTTCCAGCTCTCCTCTCCTAACAAAGTTCATAGCCACCCTGGAAGGCCTGGCCCATTTGAGTTTGAACTCAGAGGATTAGCAAAGTAGCAAGACCCAGAGTCTGCCATCTGACATTTGGAACAGGCTTTAATGATTTTTTGGTTCATCTCCCAACTGATCACAAGGATCCTGTCCCAGCCCTGCTGATGGAAAGCACCTGATTTGCCTGGACCCTTTCACAGGGACACTCTTGCTGCCTTGAGAAGAGGTCCCTTCTATTTTCAGAACACTCTAATGTTGGGGACACTTGTCTCTGTGTGGAGTGTATATAAGTTCTAGGTTAATGACCCTCTTAAAATGTGGCACCCATCACAGAACAGAGTTCTCAGTTTTTATATCTATCAAGGGGCATGAGAATACCCGCTTCCTCTTCCTGGTGGTGGGAATTAAGAGCAGTAACATAGGTAGTGGGTCTGATATATAGTAGGTGCTTAGTGTTTGTTCCCTCCCTCCTCTCCAAAGGAGGACCGGTACAAGTGGAGAACCAGGGGCTTTTCTAGTTCTGTTCCCTAGACTGTGCTTTTGTTTCGGTGGGGCCTGGGATGGAGCTGGCATGTTCTCACCAGGCTTGGCAGACTCTGTATGATGTAAAGGTTTGCATCTGCCATCACAATAAAACCAAGGGGGATGGTACAGCCTCAGGGTAGATTTCTCACACCACTCACCTTGGTTTCTGCCTCAGACACTCAGGTAAAGCCAGGAACTGCTTAAAATCTTGGGCCCTCCACAAAACTACTCCTGTGTAGAAGGGGTGCTGTGGCTGCATTTGTTGGTTCTCACAAATGGCGAATGGCCCATCTGAATGCATGAAGCCAAGGAACAGATAGGCTGTGGGAGTGTGCAACACTAGGGGAGGCCAGCTCTGTCTTCTGGTGATCCTTGCCCTGGTCCCTTAGACCACCCTCAACCAACTGCTGGTGGCCCAGTTGGGAAGAGCCAGCATTTTCTCAGAAAGATGGCTTTCAGCCCTGCTCCCATCCCCCCTACTTGCTTCCATTTTGCCTACTCTTCTGCTGTTCTAATCCATCTGCCCACTTCCCATCATGGTCTCAAATATCTTTCATTGTCCCTAAAGGGAAGGAAGAGATTTGATACATTGAGGGGTCATGGGGAATTGGATTTAAAACAGAGAGAAGGCAAAGTATGCAGAGAGGAGCCATCATGTATGTTTTTGGAGGGAGGTGGTTACAGCCTGCCTTGCACCACCACAAAGTTACACCTGCTCACACTGCTCTGAGGAGCTTCATTGGGCCAACAGCTGCCTGTGACCTTGGCTGGTGCTTGGAGTGATGCTCCATTGGATAGTGATGCACCATTGGAGGTGATTTCCCATTGGAGAATGTGAGCTCCCTGCCCTGAGCCTCTATCAAGCACACAGTTGACCTTTATCCAGGGAGCTGGAACCAGTGGCAAACTGGGTCTTGGAGGTGATTAGGATAATACTTCCTGCGGCCAGTACATCCACAGGAAAAGGTCAGGAAAGGGGTGCTGGCATCAGCTGAGTCAGCTTTCCCAGGAATGGCTCTGGGCTTGTCCTGGCACATTCTGGCCCCAGGTTGGATAATGCTATTGTGAGTAAAAGACCCCAAAGCACTGGGCCAACCTGCCATTGGCCGTCTTTCTTTCCATGGTTCCTGGGAAGTCTAAATACTCACCAAGAGTGCCTAGTAGGTTGGTGCCACAGGTCAGCTTGTCTTGGTTGCTGTGACTGTAAGTGCAGGCCAGCCCTAGGAGGGTAAGCCCAGGGGCAAGTCAGTCCCAAGATCCTGAATAGACTACATTGTGATGTCACACCATTGAGATGGCCACCACAAGGCCTGCTGTTACTGCAGGTGTTAGGGGACAGAAAACTCCTTCTGAACAAATTAACACATCTGGGTATTGTTATGGGCTTGCACAGTGGAGAAACAATGAGAGGTTCCTGTCTTGGTAGAGACCATCAATCAATGTGGGAGAAATCACCTCAATGTCATGTTCCTACCCTTGCCTGGCCTGGGTCAATGCGGTTACCCCAAAACCAGTTTGCCCACACAAACTGACTGAAGGGGGTACCCCAATCCTTATCTATTCTCTTTGAGTATTTTCTATGACTGATTTAAAAGTTTAGGGCAGATCCTAGACTTTTCCCCTGTTGCTCACCTGGTGTGTTCAGAGGAAAATCAAAAGAATTTAAATATTAGCTCAGGAAAACAAGCAGGAACATAAATCTCACCCACACTCTGTTTGTCTCTTCAGTCAAATCCAACACAGATTTCTCTCAAGTTATCTTCTATAGTATAAATGACTGTGCTTTCCTTTGGAGATCATTGGTAATTAGGTACAACTTATATTTAATAAGCCCAAAAAAGAAAACTCACAAAAGAGGCCAAAATCTAAAAGGTTTCTAGATGCTATATCCCCTTTTTCCTCTGATGCTTCAGATTGGGAGTGTGAAGCAAATGAGCTTGCCTTGGAGACTGTCCTAAATTTTGGAGTCTAAAATAGTGGTTTTCAAATTTTAGGGTTTGTTCAAATCACCTGAAAGTCTTGTTAAAATACAGATTCCTGGGCCTTGCCCCCCAGTGTTCCTTATTCAGTAGATCTGGCATAGGTCCCAAGAGTGTGCATTTCTAACAAACTCTTCCCAAGTGATGCTGCTGCTACTACTCCAGAGAGCACACTTAGAGAACAATTGCTTGAAAATGTAAGGGGTTCTGGGCTCTTGGGTTTGATCCTAAAATAGCACCGCCACCTCATAGCAGTATTCTGGGGTTGCTGGAGAACAAACAGGAGCTATAGCTTTGGAGCCAAAGCCAGCAGAGCCCTCTGAGTTCAACCAACTTAACCAGTGCTGAACCATGTTGAGAAGGCACAGCCGACATTGTCTGTGCCCTGCCCATGGTCACTTGGTTTTATCACTTCAGTGAGTAAAGGTAGCCTAACTTCCTGTTGCCATTACCTGTGTATCTTTGCTTGGGGACTGTCTCCAGCTGCTGGAACCCACCTTACCTGCAAGTGGTGCAGATGCAAGGTCAGGAATTAAAGTCTTCCCAGGAATATCCTCAATTGATGAGTGTTAGCAGTTGGTGGATAAATACTCCAGCTCCCTCCTGCTCAGTATGGTAACATAGAGGTGTTCCCTGTACCATCTCCCAGAGGTCCTCACAAGACCAAGTGGTAACTGGCTTGATAACACACACTATCTTGCTGCCCTCCCCCTCCTGGCTCATGTCCTCACTGCCCTACCTGAGTTTCCTAGGATCATCCCCTAAATAAATGACTTGGACTTGTTTGGGAACCCAAACTAAGACATCATGCATAAGGAATGATTTTTGTCATTGATAAACTCACATTTAGAGGGGTAAGATCAACAGCGTACCTTCATAGATTAGGAATTTCTGGGACTGCTGAAGAGTGTCAGGCTTGTAAGCAGATGAAGGTGTTCTGCTGGTTGCCCTTTGGAGTGTCATCAGGGTGCTTTGAGGAAATGAAGGAACTCAACTAATACTCTCAGGGGGAGGGAGGCAGGGAGAAGGGGCCTGGCAACCTGGCCCAAAGACCTTTCCTTCCACACATAGAGTCCCATGTGTGGTACTGTCAGGGCACTGATTTGCTAACCAAATTTCTCCTCCTTTCCACCTCTCTGGACAACTCCTCCTGAGATAAGAACATGTAGGTGGACCAGGCACCATATACAATGTGACTCTTGTTAGGTTCTGGGGGTGCTTGGATGCTTGGAGAGGGGTTGATGAGGGTCTCTGCAGGCCTAGTAGACTGAATATGATTTTTTGGGTGCCCTGTCCCCAGTCATGGCTGTGCCCAGCCTCACACCTGCAGTATGGCAGAGTTAATCCAACTCCTCCATTACCTTTAAATGGTCCATAGTGCCCCCAGCTCCTCCCACATATGCCTTCCCATCATTATAATCTTCCCTCCCAGAGTCCCTCCACACAAACATACAGTCCAAATAACAACAATGCACATGGCATCAAAATGCTCTTCAAATCAAGTTTCCACTCCCGTTCAATTGGACCTTTCATTATAGAAATTCTGAAACTGAATGAATGAACCTAATCGCTGTTTGGCTGGGCACTTTCACCAATCATTCTTAGGGGGCAAAGCACTCCAAAATTCCTCTTTCCTCACATTTCAACTTGATTAGAAGGAGGGTGAAGTGTATTGTACTAGAGTATTGTGTCACTAACAGTATTAACCTTTTCAGCACTAACCAGGACTCAAAAAATAATTGGCTACAAAACAGCCATTAGCTCTGTCTCTGAACAAAAGGATTACATACACGAATGGACCCTATTCTTACAGAGCTCAGGGCAGAGCTAAAATTGTAAAAGGCTTGTGCCATTGAAGATAGCAGTCTCATTGCTCACCTCATATTTTACACTCCCCAAGCCACAAAAGTGCCTTTGAACCAACCATTTTACATTTGTGATTAATTTAAAGGAAATAATCTAAAATATTATTTAGAAATGATATTTTGAAATAAATATTTAGCAAATGTGCACTTGTGTGTTAATTTCAGTATTATTTAGTTATGGGAAGTTGGAAATAACTTAAATGTGTAATAGAGAATGATTAAATAAATTGTAGAGAATTCCCTTGTTGGAATATTAGGAGACATTAATGTGCCACAAAGACTACAAGATAACACAGAAGAATGGTAAGCTTAAGGGTAAATTTAAAAAGCAAAGAATACAACTAACGACAACTATGAAAACACTTGCCTGTGAAAAACGTTCAATATCATTAATGATCAGGGAAATGCAAATTAAACCCACCACACACTGACAAGAATGAATATAATCAAAAAGAGCAGCAATACTGTGTGTTGATGCGAATGTGGAGTAAACTGAATTCCCATACATTGTGAAATAATACAACAACTTTGGAAAATGATTTAGTACTTTTCTATAAAGTTAAACATACAGATCTACTCTACAATCCACCAGTTCCACTCCCAGGTAAAACATAACCACAAATTATACAAGAATGTTAACAGCTGCTTTATTCATAACATCTCCAAAACAGAAACAACCCAAATGTTCATTAACAGGTGAATGAATAATGAGTTCTTCTATCTTCTTATAGTGGAATATTAATCAGCAATGAAAAGGAACAAACGACTGATTCATACATGATGAAGTTAAAAAATAGACTGAGAAGAGGGTTCAGAGACAAAAGAGTACACATTTGATTCCATTTATATGAAGTGCTGGAACAGGCAAAACTACTCTAAGTCTAAGGTCACAGAAACAAATTTAATGATTGCCTGGAGAAGAGGGCTGGGGAGACAAGAGGGTTTTGTGGGGTAAAGAAAATACTTTAGATCTTTAGCATAGTGGTGGTTATTCTGGTGCACGCATTTTTCAAAACTTGTCGACCTACACTCCTAAACTGTGTGAATTTTAAAGCATGTAAATTATACTTCAATAAGGGTGAGTATATATGTGAGGTGTTTGTACATATGACATATAATATTGTATATATGAGGTCTGTCTGGAAAAAGTTTAGCCATTGTTAATATAAGGAGAACAGTTTGCACAATATTGATGTAAGCTGGCAGCCAGGACAGAAGACTGGAATGCGCATGTGTGAACAATGACAGCATCACTGTACTAGTCAGTGGGGGTGGTAGATGCCATTGAGTGAGCCTGTGTACTGTGTGGCTGTCACATTCAAAATGACTGAGCAAGTAGGGCAATGAATCTGTGTCAAATTTTGCATTAAGCTTGAACATTCCTCTGCAGA
>VMDR010009269.1:0-33958 GCA_007922815.1 Macrotus californicus
ACACACAAACACATCATAATTCATTTAAATAAATCTTCATTAATGGATATTGGGATTATTTTTAATTTTTTACTATTCTTGAGCATGATAATGAACACATTTCTTTGGGTACTTGTCCAATTATTTCCCTAAGATAAATTGCCTTAAGAACAATCATTTCTAGGTCAAAAAGCACACACTTAAAAGGTACATCTTGCCCTGAGGAAAAGTTAATACAAATGTCACTTAAAGCACATATGAGAGTGACTGCTCATTTCCCCACCTTTGAACATTTCTCATGAGTTTCTAACTTGTTATCTTACTATGTTTTGGATTGAGCAGAATATATAAAATGAAACCCTTTTAGAGGAGGTGGAAGTTACAGGGAGATCAAAGGAAACATAGTTCAGTATAAAACATTCTCATAATGAGTGGTTTGCCACAATGGAAAGGGGTATCCAATGGAAGAAAGCTCCCCATGAAAAGAAACGTTCAAAGCAAGACTTAAACCCAATTTTTGCAAATGAGGTAAAGGCGGATAGATGAACTCTAAGGCCCTTCGTTGTCCTGGGAGCATGTGACACTGGTTTTTGGCCATCTGCATATGTCTTGGAAGTAAGAGTGAACTTGGATGTCTTACTTTTCAGTGGTTGAAGGCCTCTCGCTGTTGGACTTGGGAGTGTCTCCGTATTCAGGAGCAGTGTTTCATGAAGTAAGTGTTCTCGTTTTCTTTTCTGGGTACTAAGAGTAATTTATAGTCATAGGTACCAAAGTCTAACTTGTAGTTAGTATAAACATTTAAAAAGATATTTTTTTGAGAGAAAGAGAGGGGAAAGGAGGGAGAAAGAGAGGGAGAGGGAGAAAAACATCGATATGAGAAAGAAACATGGATTGGTTGCCTCTTGTATGCACCCCGACTGGGGACTGACCCTGCACCCTAGGCATGTGTCCTGACCGGGAATCGAACCCACAACCTTTTGCTTTGTGGGACGGTGCCCAACTAACTGAGCCACACTGGTCAAGGCTAAAAAGATCTATTTTTGGAAATCATATTTAGAAATAACCTTTTTTGATGTCCTTCACATAAGAAGGTTTCCCAATTGCAATGGAAATAATCCAGATTGATTGTACTTTTGTTGCAGATGAGACTTTGTAGAAGTTACTATTTTTAATAGCAAGTGAATTGTAAACAGTCCCCAGTGTATATGCTATATAGGTTATATGCTAATCGTCATGTAACTGATTCTTTGGAACATGCTTTCCTATGAAAGTTGTGATAGCAATGTTGGTTCTTAGAAAGCCCACAAAAGCCTGTTTACCCACAAAATTAGTTCTTAAGAATCATAAAATCATTCTTAGTTTACTGTTATTTCTTGTCTGTGCTACTCCAACAGCTTCCTGACAAGTCTCTCTGCATTGTCTTGCTCCTTTACTCTGTTCTGCAGTCAGAGCCGTCTTTCTGAATTGTTAATCTGATTTGTCACTATTCTGCTTAGTGTCTTTGGGCCTCACCACAGACCTCAGGATGAAATCCAAACACCTTATGGGGTAATGCCCTGTGGGCCCTACTCACCGCGGCAACCACATTTCTTTCCTCTCTTTTCTCCCTTTTCCCTCTGACCATATCATTTTAAAGTAGTAGTTTTCTAATTTGGCAATTTAACCCCCAATTTTTTTTTTTTAATTTTTAAAAAAGATTTTATTTATTTATTTTAGAGGGAAAAGAGAAGGAGAGAAACATCAATGTGTGCTTGCTTCTCACACGCCCCCTACCGGGGACCTGACCCGGCCCACAACCCAGGCACATGCCCCACCTGGGAATTGAACCAGTAACCCCTTGGTCTGCAGGCTGGCGCTCAGTGCACTGCGCAACACCAGCCAGGGCTTCACCCCTAATTTTTATAGTTGTCTTCTTCATAACCTACTTTGAGAACAATTTTTTTTTTTGTTCTTCAATCTAGTTTTTCTAAAGCATTTAGCTTGGTACTCATGGAGATAACAACTGTCTTTTGCATTCATATCCCATTAGTTTTATTACTGTCTAATCAAATCATAATATCAAGAACTATGAGCAGAAATAGGTTAGGAATAATTTAAGAGATTCTTAATAAGCACTCAATCCAGTTACTGGGAACAGGTTGTCTGGGCATAACAGAGAGTAGCCCACTAGCCGTGAGGGTACATGTGGGCCCAGGGCAGTGTGTTTTCTAGACAGGAGAGGGGTCCCCTGAGAGAGTCCTGACGTACTTTCATTAGGCTTCATGCTCCCTATTACCTTTGTGTCTTTGTTCATGCCGTTGTCTCCTTATGGAGGGCCATTCTTTCCTCTTTTTGTGGTTGGTTCTGTATTCTGATATTAGCTTCCATTTTACCCCTCCAGAAAGCCATCACTCATTACCTTAGACGAGGTTCTCAGCGTTCCTTCTGTATTTTACAGAGTATCTTGTGCTTATCCTTTTCATGACTCATATCACACTCTTGAAATTGCCCCTGTACTTCTTTCACCCATATGCTCCTCAAAACAAGTACTGGCACCTTTTCAGCACTTATTTTTTTGATACTAGTGTGTAGCTCTATATCTGCATGTGTATTCCAGTCCTTCTCTCCCTTCTGTCTTTCCTTTAATACAAAATTTGTTAAGTATGCACTACATGCCAGCTATGCTGCAACGTGCTAGGGGCACAGAACAAGATATTGTCCCTGGCCTCAGGGTACTTATATTTATGTGAGAGAGAGAGAGTGAGTTTGTAAAAAAAGAAACACTTTAGAGCAAAGAATATCACCAGGGATAAGGAAGGTCATTTCATCACAAGAAAGATGTCAATTCATTGTTCTGCCCAGGTGGCTCAGTTGGTTGGAACGCTGTCTCCTACGCCGAAAGGTTGTGGGTTTGACTCCCAGTCAGCACACATACCTAGGCTGTGGGTTGAGTCCCCTGTCAGAAGCAACCGATAGGTGTTTCTCTCTCCCATAAGTGTTTCTCCCTCTCCCTCTGTCTTTCTCTGTGTCCCTCTCTCTTCCTCTTTCTCTCAAATCAATAAACATATCCTTGGGTGAGGATTAAAAAAAAAAAGATGTCAATTCATCACGAGGACATAGCAGTTTTAAATATTTATATACCTAGTAGTTGAACTTTGAAATACATGAAGACTGATAGAGCTGCAAGGAGAGATAGACCAATCCACAGTCATAGCTGGAGATTTCAATACCCGTCTCTCAATTAGTAATAAAATAAATAGACCGAAAAATCAACAAAGATTTAAAAGACTTGAACAACACTGTGAACCAACTCGCATTCATTGACATTTATAGACCATTCCACCCAACCGAAGCAAAGCACATGATCTTTTTAAGTGTGTATGGAACCTGTACAAGGTAGATCATATTCTGAGCCACAAATCAAGGTTCAAGTGAATTTAAAAGGATTGAAATCATACAAAGTATATTCTCTGACCACAATGGAAATAAATAAAAAAATGACCCCAGAAAGATATCTGGAAAATCCCCAAATATTTGAAAACTAAGTAACATATCCATAAATAACCCATGAATTAAAGAAGAAATCAGAAAGGAAATTAAAAAGTATTTTGAACTGAATGAAAATGAAAATACAACCTGTCAAAATATGCAGAATGTCACTAAACCAGTTTCTAGGGGAATATTTATAGTGCTCAGTGCCTATATGAGAAAAGAAAGACCTCAAATCTATGACTTCAGTTCTACCTTAAGAAACTAGAGCCCTGGCTGGTGTGGCTCAGTGGATTGAGCATGGGCCTGGGAACCAAAGGGCCACGGGTTCGATTCCCAGTCAGGGTACAGGCCTGGGTTGCAGGCCAGGTTCCCAGTAGGGGGTGCATGAGAGGCAACCACACATTGATGTTTCTCTCCCTCTCTTTCTCCCTCCCTTCCCCTCTGTCTAAAAATAAAATCTTTAAAAAAAAAGAAACTAGAAAAAGTAAATAAATTCAAAGCAGAATAAAAGAAATAATAAAGATGTGAGTAGAAAAAAATAAAATAGAAAACAGAAAAACAATAGAAAGTCACTGAAACAAAGTTGGTTCTTTGGGATGGACAGAAAAGTCGATGAACTTTTAGGAATGGTGGACGTATTCACTACCTTGACTGTGGTGATGGTTTCATGGATGTCTGCATAGGTCAAAATTGATTAAATTGCACACTTTAAATATGTGCAGTGTATTTTATACTAACTTTTATCCAATAAAGCTCAAATTAAAAAGATGAGATATCAGCTAAGTGGTAAGCACATGTAGAAAATTAAAGCTGGGTAAAGAGTGACAGTCGTATGTGTTACAGTGTTAGGTAGCATGTTCAGGGAAGGCTGTCTGAGGACATGTACTTTGACTAAGAGAATCTAAATGAAGCTAGTGAGCTATATGAGGGCCCTGATTTGGAAATGGGCTTGGCATTTGTGACTTGCAGAAAGATGGCCAGTGTTGCTACTGCAGAACGAGCAAAGAGAAAAATGATAAAGGTAAGTTTTCAGAAAAATTAGAGGCCACATTAGGTAGGGTTAAAAAAAAAAAAATCCTTACCCAAGGACATGTTTCCATTGATTTTAGACATAGAAGAAAAGGGGGGTGGGGGCGAGAGAGAGAAATATCAGTATGAGAGAGAAACATCGATTGGTTGTTTCCTGTATGCACCCCAACTGGGGATCAAACCGCAACCTTTCCTTACAGTGCAAGGATCAGCGCTCCAACCAACTGAGTCATGCAGCCAGGGCTGTAGGACTTTTTATAGACGTAATTAGGAATTTGGGTTTCCTATCTCTCTGTTTCTAATATAATTATTTTTACTATCCACAGTTTGTAATAGGAGAGCCAGAGCTTCCTCCCAGACTCAAGTTTATAAATTCTCAACAGGCTGGTGAGGCCAGGTGGGATATTTCTTGTCTTATTTGATTTCTGGGAAGACTTCATTCACATCCTCAGTGGTCATTTGATCAGATGGAATTATGTTCCTCATCTTCTCCAGCCCTTTCTCGTATTCCTCAATCGTGGCCTTTGAGACTCCGTCAGTGCCTTTTAGAGCAGGTTTTCTTCACCTGCCCGTCCTAGGGTCCTTCGCTGACCCCAGTGGTCCACAACAGCAAGTAGATTGTATTTTTCCTGTGATTTGAAAGACACTGGAGACTTTTAAACCAGGAGAGAAGTACTCATTTATTTTAAATTTAATAAATATTGTTGTAGATACTGTGAGGAAATTGACTCCAGGGGCAAGAGGTGAAACAGGGAGAAAAGTTACTAGAGTGCTTACACAGTAGTCTCAGCCAGGATGCCGTGCCTTGGAACTAGAGTAGTAACAACGAAGATGGTGAAAAGTGATTAAATTCTTTAAACACTGATTAGATTATAGTTATAATTTTTTTAGAGGTAGACTTGTTAATAGATTTGATGTGAGATGTGAAGGCAAGAGAGGATTAACCCTTTCGGTATGGGTGCCGGATATATCTGATGACCTGTGTTGACAAGCGCCAGATATATCTGGCATCCATCTGTATATAATTTTGATAAATTTTACTTATATAATTGATAGAATTTTATATAACTATCTCTTAATATTAAAGTTACAAACAACACTTGGAAAAGAGCATTGTTTTATCAAGCATAGATCTTATATAAGGTTAGGAAAGTCTTCACACAAAGGAGGACTGACCATGTGCTATGTGCGCGTTTTCGGAGCAGTACCTCGTACAGCGGGAGTGTCGCGGCGGAAAGAGCGCTTGTACCGAAAGGGTTAAAGGATACAAAGACAGCAGATTTTTGTCCTGAGCAGCTGAGTGAATGGTGGTAGTATTTAATGAGATTGAACATGCTAAGGGAGGAGCAGGTTTTAGCGGGGTAGAAAATAATAAGAGTTCAGATTTCACCCTGTTAAGTTTGAAGTGCTTATTACTGTATTTTGCTGTGTACAATGTGTATCCATACGCTTGGTCCAAACTCTCACAAAAAAAGTCTTTTGTTGTCATTGTTTTTTTATTTATATTTAGAAACAAAATAGATTATTGTATTTCAGGGTATTATTTTGCACACAGGTATCGTTACTCCTTTCTAGAGTTACACTTTTAATGCATAAGCACAAATAAAAGAGTTAAAAACATTTATATAGATAGGGAATTAGTACTACTCATGTATAATGTGCATCTTTATTTTTCTCTCAAAAATTTGGGCCAAAAAGTGTGCATTATACCTGGCAAAATGCGGGTAGATGTCCCAATGGCAGTATTAATGCAATTGGCTATACCAGTGTGAAACGCACGAAGGGAGGTCCAGGCCAGAGGTGTAAAATTGGGGTCAGTCTGCAGATGGTATCTGAAAACGTTAGACTGGAAGCAGTCACCTAGTGTGATAGCCGGCATCCAAGATGGCCCCGAAATATGTCCAACTTCTGGTATTCACACTCCTGTGGTTCTCTTTCACATTGTACCAGAGTTGGGCTGTGTGACCTATAGAATATGGCAGAAATGCTGTTATGTCACTTCCTGGATCAGGTTGTAAAAGACAGTGCAACCTTCATCTTAGACTTTCTGTCTCTTGGATCACTTGCTCTGGCCGAAGCCCTGTCATGACCACCTTATGGAGAGGCCTTTGTGCTAAGGCACTGGACCGTCCTGTCAGCAGCCAAATGAGTAAGCTTAGAAGCAGATATTCCAACCCCTTTAGAGACTACAACTTCATAAGAGACTCAGTGCCAGAACTACCCCTGAAGCCACTTCAGGATTCCTGGCTCTCAGACACTGTGAGAGATAATAAGTGTGTGTTGTTTTAAGCTAAGTTTTAGGATAATTTGTTACACAGAAATAGATGACTAGGACACATAGGGAGTACATTTACATAAAGAAGAATACAGACACCTGGAGCATTCCAATACATCGAAGTTGGGAAGGGGCAGGGGAACAAGCAAATAAAGGTGAAAAGGAGGAAAGTTGAGAGTGTAGTACATGGAAGCCAGAGGGAGAAGGTGTTTCAAGGCGGGAGTTGAAAATGACGTCAGATGCTGTTGCAAAGTGGGGAAATTTGGACTGAAGATGGATGATTGATGTGCCAAAATCGAGATCTTTGAAGACTTTGGCAACAGTATTTTCAGTGGTTGAAGTACTCAGAAGCGGGGACAACCTTTGTGAGGAGTTTTGCTCTAAAGGAGGGCAGAGAATTGCTATGGTAGCTAGAGGGAGATGTCTAGTGAAGACTTTTTAAAAATCTTCACCCAAGGACATGCTTATTGATTTTAGAGGGAGGGGGAGGGAGAGAGAGAGAGAGAGGGAGAGAAACATCGATGTGAGAGAGACACTGATCGGCTGCCTCCTGCACCCACCGACTGGAGATTGAACCTGCAACCCACACATGTGCCTTGACTAGGAATTGAACCGATGACTTTTCGTTCTACAGGATGATGTTCTAACCAACTGAGCCACACTGGCCAGGACTAGTGAAGACTTTTTAAACATGAGGATCTGGATATTTGGTTGCTGATAGAAATAATCCTGTGGATTGGGAAGTTGATAATGTAAAAAAAGATGATACTTGAATGAGCAGTGCCTTTGAGGAAGCAAGAAGGAATGGGATCCAGTTCGTGGGTAGGGGGTTTGGCTTTAGATAAGAAAAAAGGAAATTCATCACTGTTAATATGAGAATATTGCATAGGTATAGATTATAGGAATCTGGTCAACTGGGTAGTAGGAAAATAAGGTAGTCCTCATTTAATTGCTTCTCTTAGTGGAATAAGAGGTAAGCCTATTGGTTGAAAGTGAGAAGTGGTAGGGAAGTTGGAGGTCGTGGAGAGAGGAAGATGTGAAATAGTCCTTTTAGAAAGAATATGTTGAATGAATAAATGGAAGAGCTCTGTCTAGTCACTTAACCATAGTTTAAAATTTTGTTTCTCTGGGAAAATGCATTCTTCGGTACAGTGAAGAAGCCTAGAACACATTCTTACTCTTCTTCAGAAGTGTGTGTGTGTGTAAAGGAGGGTAACGGCATGAGGTAGTGATTTCCAGCTACAAGAACCATGTTACGTCTCTATACTTGTGTAAAAATAACCCCTTTAGGACTATTAGCCTTCAAGAACTCTGAATTAAGGGGCAAGAACAGTTGCCTCCCCTTGAAAACAGTGGGGACAACTTTAAACACAGAACCCCTCACTCTTCATTCCTGATTATGGGTTAATTTTCTTGTAAGCTGGGTGTTCCTAAATCTAGAGCCAGCTATATTTTATTATCTTGAAGTAATAAAATATAAAGACATAAAATTATATCGAGCCAAATGAAAAGAACACTCAGAAAAGAAAGGTCATCATTGCTTTTGCATTGTTTCTTAATCTTCAACAGATTTTATTATCTAGTTCCTAGGGAGAGGTAAGAATAGGTGAAAATGGAGAAGGAAAATCTGTACACGAGAGAAAAAGGGAATTTAGCAGCCACAGATTAGATTTTTATGACTGCCTTCAACAGATGTGTCTGTGTTCTATGTTTAGCTAAGTACTGGTAGTTACATTGTGAGTTTATTCATATATATCTTACCCTGATTGGGAGTAGTCACCCAAGTGGAGATGTAGCACAAAGACAAATTATACTCAATATAGGCTTCTCTATAGTAGGATTATATGTAGTTAAACCACTGCATACGTATTTAGTTCATTATGGAAACCGGCCTATTTACTGATAGGCTTGTAGAAAACTATTTGTTCTGATATTTCTGAGACTGATTTGAGCCATTCTAAACTATCTGAAGTATCAAAATACTTTGAAAGGAGGCTATTGGTAATGTAAATATCAAGTTACTACCTTTTACTAACAAAGATAAATGAAAAAAAAAAAGAATCCATTAGTAGACAGTTGTAAAAGCCTAATGCATTTAGAGCTTTCAAAGGCAAAGTTGATGTCCCCGTTCTCAAAAAGAGGTAAAAAGTTGATCTCAGGTAGCTAGAAGATTGAGGTTTACTGAACGCCAAGTACTTTGTGCACATTACCCTTTCATCCTTCTAGGAACCCTGTGAAATAGGTCACTATTCTTATTTTATAGCCGAGGAAGCTAAGGCTCAGAGGTGAGAATGACTTGCCCAAAGGTACACAGGTAGACCCTGGCTGTAAACCTGAGGCTGACCCCAAAGCCTTGTTTTTTCTAGCACATTCGTTTGTTCTCACTAAAAAGGTTGTCGATGACCTTTACAACATAGAACACATTTTTGTGTGTGGTTGGTGTTGGGAAGAGGAGCTCTCCTGAGTTACCAGCATGGGTTCACTAAAAACCAAGTCATGCGCTTTCCTATGGTTCTGGTGGATCGGTGAACTGGCTGGTAGTAGCAGACCAGCCCTCCTCCCTAGAACCGTTAGAAAAGCGGTGTGAATGCAAAACACATCTGTTTGAAAGCTCAGGTCCCAGAGAAGAAAGTTCGAAAAGTGAGATTGACGTTCTGAGCTGCTTTCTCTTTGATGCATTTACCAGTTTGAAAGAGGCACAGGCTGAGAGGCAGAAAAACAGAATGGAAACTGGCTGGTTAAAGGTTAAGGAGCTATCGGCAATCTCATGGTGCCGGGGGATTATAAATTCGAGTGTGTGGCCAACCGAGGTGGCATGACTCTGGTAGAGAACTTGGCTTTCATTTGGGACACCTGAAGGTCTACACTTGAGGAAGGAGGGTAGACTACCTTCTAGGTTAGTCTTACAAAGACTGAATCCAGCTTCTAATTAGCTAAATCTCTAATTAGGTTAATATGATATAATTCTATTCCAATTGCTCACCAGAGCTTAAAGAAATCCTTTCTGGAGGAAAATAACCTCATTTAGAATCTGCAATTTTTCAAACACAAATGTCTGTCATTGAGTCAAAAATTACCAAACATCATAAATGACAGAAAAAAAAAGGCAATAAAAACAGATTCATGGGTGATCTATATATTGAATTATCAAATTTGGGTTTTAAAAATAACTGTGACCGATGATTATAAGTTCAAAAAAGAGATGATAAGACAGAGAATTTCACCAGGGAGCTATAATATATAAAAATGAGTCAAATGGAAATTCTAGAACTAGAAAACATTATAACAAATTAAGAATGTAATAGATGAGCCCTGGCCGGTGTGGCTTAGTTGGTTGGAGATTCGTTCAGTAAACTGAAAGGTCATGGGTTTGATTTCCGGTCAGGGCACATGCCTAGGTTGTGAGTTCAGTCCAGTCCCCTAGGTTGTAGGCGTGTACCAGAGGCAACTGATCAATGTTTCTCTCTCTCTCTCTTTCTCTCTCTCTCTCTCTCTCGTTCACCCTTCCCTCCCCTCCCTCTAAAATCAATTAGCATGTCTTCAGGTTAAATGTAGTCATTTAACCAATGAATGGATTAATAAGTGGAACAACAAATTGATATTCCCTTCTCTTTCTCTCCTTTCCTCTCTCTCTCTAAATTCAATTAAAAAATAGTCTCAAAAAAGAAATCTCAGTGACATTAGAAAATTTTGAACGGAATGATTTTTAAAAAACAACTATCAAAACTTGTGTGATGCAGCTAAAGCTATAGTTATTTATCTATTATTTATAAGGAAAATTTATTGCCTTAGAGTGAATATATTAGGGCAGAAGAAAGTCTGAAAATGATCTAGGTGTCAATAGAAAGAGAGGAAGCAATTATCCCAGAATAGGTTGAAGGAAAAATTGTATAGTATACTGTAAAGTTCAGAAATTGATGAAATGGAAACGAAAGGATAATAATCAGCAAACCCAAAGTTGGTTCTTTGAAAGACTAATAAAGTTAAGAAATCTTTGGCAAATGCCCTGGCTGGTGTAGCTCAGTGGATTAAGTGCTGGCCTGCAAACCAAAGGGTTGCCGGTTCCATTCCCAGTCAGGGCATGTGCCTGGGTTGCAGGCCAGGTCCCTGGTTGGGGGTGTGAGAGGCAACCAACTGATGTTTCTCTCCCTCTCTTTCTCCTTCCCTTCCCCTCTCTCTAAAAATAAATAAATAAAATCTTTTTAAAAAAGAAATCTTTGGCAAAATTTAAGATGAAAAAGACAATGTACAAATTACCAGTATCGGGAATGAAAAGCTACATCACTGTAGTGCTTACAGACATTAAAAAGTAAAATATTATGAACAAGTTATTGCCAAGAAATTTTAAAAATTTAGATGAAATGGACAGATTCCTAGAAAACCACAATTTACCTGACCTAACACTATTTGAATAGTTTTTATCTGTGAAAGAAATTGAATCTGGGCCATGGCCGGGTAGCTCAGGTGGGTAGAGCATCATTCCAATACACCAAGGTTGCGGGTTTGATCTTCCAAAAGGACATATATAAGAAACAACCAATGATACATAAATAAGTGGAACAACAAATTGATGTTTCTTTCTCTCCAAAACAAACAAACAAACAAATTGAATAGGTAATTTAAAATCTTCTCTTAAAGAAAACCCAGGTTGAGATGGTTTCTTGGTGAATGGATTTTCCCAACTCTTTGGATCAAAATAACATTAGTCCTATAAAACATCTCAAAGAACAGAAGAGAGGAAAAAACATTTCCCAATTTATTTTATGAGTTCAGCAATTTTGGTCCACTATGTAGTTCCCCTTGGCTATTATTATATATGTCTTAGAACTAAAGTTCACCTTATACCTTTAGTATGTTAACAGTTCTCAAACAGATATTTAACATGTTGGATTTTTTCTCCTTATTCAATTCAGTAGCTACTCCCACTGGCACAAAATAGTCCAGTTATACAAAATTATTCTCTCTCATGTATACTAGCCAACTGAAATAGAACAGTATTCTAGGAAAGAAAGAAATTTTTGCTGACAGGATAGCTTCTAACCCCACCCCCTACTGTGGGAACTGATAACAGTAAGATTTAATTTGCCTGTTTGTTTTTCTCCTACAGACTCCATTAATAATATACCTCTTTCATTTCCTGATTGACTATGCTGAATTGGTATTTATGGTAAGCAAACTTCCACATAAAATCAGTGTGTATACATTTTAAATTTTATTGCCTTGAATCTTTTTTTAAGAAAAAAATCTATTTTAGAAATTTAGGAGTTTCTTAGAATATAAAAGCAAAAACCTATTTTTAATTTGAATTCATAGAACTGTAACTGTATAGTTGATCCTTGAACAACGCTGGGGACTAGGGGTGCCACCCTTGCCGCCCCCACCCCCACAGTTGCGTATGATGTAACTTTTTACTCCCCCAGAATTTAAGTTGTCCCTCGGTATCTAAGGGCATTGATTTCAGGACACTTCTTCCCTGCCCCCTCCATGGATATCAAAAATCCTTGGATGCCCAAGTCCTCTGTATAAAATGGTGCAAATCCACGCATGCAGTGGGCCCTCCACGTGCTTGCACTCCCAACCCTGGATGGCTACAGCACAGGAATTTACTGAAAAATACCTGTGTATAAGTTGACCTGCATATTTGAAACCCAGACTGTTCAAGGGTCAACTGTATTATGGAAGTTTGAGGAGGAGATTATGACATCTGATCAGTTCCAATTTCTTATACTTTTAAAATTTGATATGTGAGCAACGTAGCCTTGATTTCTCTAGCTCCGAGATTCTGTGATTGGCTTTAATTGTGATGCCAGTGTTGAGGCCATCCTCAATCTCCTAAGCATTCTACTATGAGATTCTGTGGCAGTAACAGAAGCCTAATGAGATGTTCAGGGACAGGAATTTGAGACAACAGAGCTATGTTTTGAGAGCATAGTAATTTGAAACACTTGCCTAATCTAGGGTTGAAAATCTGGGTAAAGTAGAAGGTCCACTGGGTTCTTCTCTAATTATTATAATGGCTACTGTTTATTGAGCACTTACTATGTGCGGGCACTTGACATATATCAGGCGTACAAAGCAGTGGGTATTATTCCCACTTTACAGGAAACTTAGTAACTTGCAGTTACAGAGCAGATTTTTCAGTCTTACCTCCCTGAAGAGGCTTTATCTTTGAGTACTCAAAGTGAGGGCTGAGGTTCTGCCTGACTGTAAGAGGTCAGTACTGATAGTCTACCACCATCCAGAAACTTCAGGCCCTGGCAGCACTCCATTACTTCTACACTAATTGGGTTCATTTCCTGTTATTTCTCTTTCTTTTGACAGATAACTGATGCACTCACTGCCATTGCCCTGTATTTTGCAATCCAGGACTTCAATAAAGTTGTGGTGAGTAGTCAATGGGTGGGGAAAAAATCTGGTGAATTTGGTAGCACACAGGTCTCTTATTATAAAGAGCCAAAGATCACACATGTACTTAAGGATCCAACTGTTTCGTTTTGTTTTTCTAAAGATTTTATTTATTTATTTTTAGAGGAGAAGAGAGGGAGAAAGATAGGAAGAGAAACAGCAGTGTGTGGTTGCCTCTCGCTTGCCCCACGTTGGGAACCTGGCCTGCAACCCAGGCATGTGTCCTGACTGGGAATCAAACCGGCGACCCTTTGGTTCGCAGTCTGGTGCTCAATCCCCTGAGCCACACCAGTCAGGGCAGGATCCAACTGTTTTAAAATGCTAAGAAGTGGGAGTGAAGCTTCTGGCTTGTTCAGACAGCCCCAGAATGGCCAAACCCAAACAAGACAGCTTTACTAATAGGTAAAGGTTCGCTTAATCTTTGTAGATTAATATTCACTCACCTGTGCCAGTTCAGACTTTTTTCAGCAAATGGAATTGAACTACAATTATATTAATGAGGATGCTTAAAAATCTTCCATTTCTTTCATCAGTTTTTTATTTTTATGGAGGAAAATTAATATAGCTTTTAACTCACTGTTATGCCTATCCGAGGTAAAATTGGATTTCCAGTGTAGTTTCTGTTTCCTCGCAGAGAGCAATCTTAATTGGAAAACTTGACACGTGTTAAACACCTGTTGAAAGTGTTGATGTAAACTGTAGTTTTAATCCATATGTAATAGCCAAGGGAAATTGTATAGTGGGACCATTTTTATTTTTCTGGGTTCCGAAAGAGTTAACAGATTAACCATGTGTACGTACTATCCATGTAGTTATTTAAAAAATTGGCTGCAGTCCTCCTTGATTGGCTGGAAGCCACTGAGAAGATTTGGACTGGGGTGAGAGAAGGCTGCATCCCATTGGTGATGTCTGTTTGTGGTTCATTTTCACATCTGTTACCAAGTAATAGAACCAGAAATAGCAGTCTGCCTTTCTGTGGCATTGGTCATCAGTAACACATAAAGCTGGTGAATTCTAGAATTTTAGACATCAAAAAGAGACTGTTAAAATATCTAGACTTGAGAGGTTTCTTTACTTGGGGTCCATTGTTAAGTCTATAAAACCCTTGAGATGGTATGAAAAATTATATATGTGTGTGTGTGTGCATATGTCTTGTTTTTCATGCAGAGTCCATAGTTGTTATCAGTGCTCAAAGAGTCCTTAATTCCTCCCCTAAAGGATTAAGAACAACATTTTAGGGACTTAGTATCACTAAGAGCAGGGAGCATTTGTGATAATGTGGATGCTAAGTGAAATAAACCAAACAGAGAAAGGCAAATACTGTATGATTTCACTTACGTGTGGAATCTAAAAAAGTCAAACCTGTAGAAACAGAGTAGATTGGTAGTTGGCTGGGGCTGGGGGAGGGGAAAGGGGAAATACTGGTCAAAGGGTACAAACTTTTAGTTATAAAATGAGTAATTTCTAGGGAATCTAATATACATATAGTGTAGAGACACTAGTTAATGATACCGTATCATATATTTGAAAATTGCTAAAAGAATAGATCTTAAATGCTCTTACCACACAAAAAAAAGAATGTTAATTACATGAGGTGGTGGATGTGTTAACTAACTTCCAGGAGTGGGAAAAAGTAGGTTTATAGTTGTTCATATGGAAAATAATAGAATATTTAATAAATAATAATATAAGAATAAACTCTGAGACTTCTAGTCAAGATGGCAGCATGGGTAAACATGGCTCAACTCCTCACATAACCACAGCAAAAATTACAGCTAGACTACAGAACAACTATTGCCTAGAATTGTCAGAAAATCGATATGTATGGAAGTCCAACAACCAAGGAATTAAAGGAGTCACATTTATCCAGACAGGTAGAAGTGGAGATGCACAGAGAGGCGCCTAGATGCTGAGACGCAGTACGGAGAGTCCCACGCCCATATGTGGTGGATAAAAATCGGGAGGGATAGCTGGGAGCAATGGTCCCACACCAGACCACCCAGCCCAGGGTTCCAGTACCAGGAAGATAAGTCCCCATAACTTCTGATTGTAAAAAACAGTGGGCTTAAGGGTGGTGGAAGAAACTGCAAGATTCTCAGGAGTCTCCTCTCAAAGGGCCTGCAGTGGACTTAGGACTTATGCAGACTCACCCCCTCTGGGCTCCAGCATGGGGGCAGCAGCTACAAGGGCACCAGTGGCATATGGGGAGAAATTGAAGTGTCTGACATTAGAGCAAGTGCGGGGGGGACAGTTTCCTCCCAGACAAAAGTCCAGAGGCCAGGCAGCAGCATTGTCCCCTCTCTGAGCCCTTGCTTATGTAGAGCCACAGAGCAGTGAGACCATATGGGAGACTCCATCAACCTCTTTCTCATGGGTTGCCCCGCCCAGGCGTTAGCTAAGGCTCTGCCCCATGCAACTTACCAGTGTGTTTTTCTACAATAGGCCACACTCCTAAGACAGGAAGTCAAGGCAGCTGTACCTAATACATAGAAATAAACACAGGGAAGCTGCCAAAATTAGGAGACAAAGAAATATGGTCCAAATAAAAGCAGAGAACAAAACTCCAGAAAAAGAACTAAACAAAATGAAGATAAGCAATCTAACAGATACAGAGTTCAAAACACTGGTTATCAGGATGCTCAAGGAACTGACTGGGTACTTCAACAGCGTAAAAAAGACCCAGGCAGAGATGAAGGTTACACTAAGTGAAATTAAGAAAAATTTACAGGGAGCCAACAGCAGAATGGATGAAGCCAAGCATCAAATCAATGATTTGGAACATAAAGAAGAAGAAAACATTCAATCAGAAAAGCAAGAAATAAAAAAGAATCCTAAAAAGCAAGGATAGCCTAAGCAGCCTCTGGGATGTCTTCAAATGTACCAACATTGTAATTGTAGGGGTGCTGGAAGGAGAAGAGGAAGAACAAGAAATTGAAAACTTGTTTGAAAAAATAATGAAAGAAAATTTCCCTCATTTGGTGAGGGAAATAGACATGTAAGTCCAGGAAGCACAGATGGACTAAAGAGGACCACACTAAGACACATAATTAAAATGCCAAAGGTTAAAGAGAGAGTCTTAAAAGCGGCCAAGAGAAAAGCAGATAGTTACCTACAGGGGAGATCCCATGAGACTATCAGCTGATTTCCCAAAAGAAACCTTGCAAGCTAGAAGGGAGTGGCAAGAAGTATTCAAAGTGATAAAAAGCAAGGACCTACAACCTAGTTTACTCTATCCAACAAAGCTATCATTTAGAAATGAAGGGCAGGTAAAGTGCTTCCCCATAAAGGTAAAGCTAAAGGGCTCATCATCACCAAGCCATTACTATATGAAATGTTAAAGGGATTTATTTAAGAAAAAGAAGATCAAAACTGCGAACATTAAAATGGCAATAAATTCACAACTGTCAATAATTGAATTGCAAAAACAAACTAAGCAAACAAGCAGAACAGGAGCAGAATCATAGATATGGAGATCATTTGGAGGATTATCAGTAGGGACGGGGAAAGGGAAGAACGGGTGAAAAGGTGAAGGGATTAAGAAGCACAAATTGGTAGGTACAGAATGGAGAGGAGGGTGTTAAGAATAGTGTAGGGAGATGGAGTAAGCCAAAGAACTTACATGCATGACCCATGGACATGAACTAAGGGAGGGGACTGCCTGAGGGAATGGAGGGTGCTGGGTAGAGGGAGGTTAAGGGGGAAAAATTGAGACAACTGTAATAGCATAATTGATCATATATATATATTAAAAAAAATAAACTGTTTCATGTACTCACAACTGTAAACCTACTTTTGCCCACCACGTATATGTATATATATCACATCATTGCGTTGTATACCTTAGACTTACACAATGTTATATATCAATTATATTTCAGAAAGGTGGAGAAGAAAAGAACATTTTAGGGGCTGAGGTGAAAAGCTTTAGCAAGATTCCCTGGAAGGCCAGAGACGACATAACTAGGCATGAGGTTCATGAGCAGAGGAATTCAGAGAGAAATTAGCAGTGGTGGTTTTCCTCTCCAAGACAAATTGTCTGTGTAAACCAGAGTCTTTGTTCTTTGAGGGTACAGGCTAAACTACTCAGGGGTAAAGGGGCATGATACCCACAACTTCCAAATGGTTTAGAAAAACATTGGTGCGTGTTTGTGTGTGTAGGGAGGGAGAAAGGAAATGTGACAAAATGTTAGCATTGGTGGATCCAGGTGTTCCGCTGAATTCTTTTCAGCTGTTCTGTGGTGTGACATTTTTTAATGTGACGGACTAGAGAAAAAATGGAAAGTGTCTCTATCCACCTGTGGATGCGGAGTTTGTACCTATATATGTATGCATATGTCTGTGTGTGGTATGTATGGGGTATATTTGAGTATCTAAGGGAGGGTTGGTAGCTTTCATTTAAGAACACAATCAGCCCTTGGCCAGGTGGCTCAGTTGGTTGGAGCATTGTCCCATATACCAAAAGGTGGCAGGTTTGACCCCTCGTCAAAGTGCATATGGGAAAAACAACCGATCGATCTTTCCCTCCCCCCCTCATTCTCTCTAAAATCAATAAACATATATCATTGGGTGAGTATTTAAAAAAAAACACAATCAGCCAGATGTTTTCAACCAAAGTGTAAAACTGAGATGTGTTTTAATGAAAGTTGACTACAGATGCTGCTAACATCGTGCATAGTCCTTTTGTTTCTGTTCACCGTTCATAAAAACACTACACATATTCTAATTAAAAGTTTCTAATGCGGGGGAGAAGCATATGGGGAAGTAATGAAACTAGGTTTCAGTTAGTTTCTTAAAGTCAGACTTTGGTGTCAACAGGAGAGACATCCTTTAGTTTAGAGCACAAATAATTTCCATTGATTTCATAGTTATTTCTGAGTTTATATGAGCACACATAGAGATTTTCGGGGGTTTTTCTTTGTGTGG
Source organism: Macrotus californicus (assembly GCA_007922815.1). NCBI lineage: Eukaryota > Metazoa > Chordata > Mammalia > Chiroptera > Phyllostomidae > Macrotus > Macrotus californicus. Next base: position 18,083 of record VMDR010009269.1, read on the forward strand.
TTTAAAGAAAAATACCTTGTTTTTTTAGCATACTGAGGCCGTCTGTTATCACTGACATGGAGTTAAAATTTGGAATAGTTTTGTTTCTCTGTACTCAGAATTCAGCCCATTGGAACATTTGGTCTCTTGTCAGAATAAGAGTTTCACTTACACTGTGTCAAAAATTAACTCATTCTAAACCCTGGTCCGGTAGCTCAGTTGGTTAGAAAATCATCCCAATACGCCAAGCCAAGCATGTGGGTTCGATCCCCAGTCAGGGCACATACAACAATCAACCAATGAACATATAAATAAGTGGAACAAAGTGATGTTTATCCCTATCTTTCTCCCTTCTCTCTCTCTGAAATCAATTTTAAAATTAACTGATTCTAAATGGCAGGTTTTGATGATGCTAATAAACTGTTGTTGGTTTGGGTAGAATATCAGAACATGTCTTCCTTCAGATCTTTCCCACTTTTTCAAAATGGGCCCATATCATATAATCTGGAAGCATTTTAGTCTTCCTGGGATTGGAGGTTTTTCTAAAAATCCCTGGTAGTGTAGCTGTGTCTATACCCAGAATGCCTCCCAGAAAACTGTGATGCAGAGATGGGGGCCTCCATCCTCTCCCCAACTCCACCTGTTAGCCTGTGAACATGAGTGCTGATTGATTGTAACCAGTTGATTCTCATGACATTTTACGTCTCCTTTACTTGACAAAAGCAGTGTTAGTCTACTTGTCCTCTGCTGGGATGTGCTTCCTATTTGCAAAACTCAGAATTCATGTGAAAAAGCTGCACTTGGTTTTGTAGAGAGGGATAAAAACCTTATTGTGATTAGAGCATTGTGAATTTGGAGGACAGGCTGTTGAATTTGGAACGTGCTGAGGCTAACAATTGGAAATGCAGCGGGGGTGGAGTATTCACCCCCCTCCCACCCTCACCATAGGTTCTGGGGATGAAAAAGGGTGTAGGCACAGCTTTGATGATCAGAAAAAAGCTCCTTATTTGAAGAAGGGAAATAATGTCCTTGCAAAATCAAATCTTGCAAGAAACAGGAAAGGGCTGCTTGAGGGAGTAGATAAGGAAAGAAAGGAAGAAGACTCCACCTGGAGATTTTTTTCTCATTTAAAGTTTTCTACTGAAATAGCACAAGCATCTGAATACAAACTGACTAATGGTCACAGAGGAAACAGATCTAGGTCATTACCCTTTAGGTCACTTTTAACCTCTCCTGCGATAGCTTTAGGTCTCGTCATCGTCAAGGCTGCAGAGTATATCCAGAAATATTTACCTTTAGGTTTTAAATTGCGCTCCTTAATCTCATTTATTTCTATATTTCTTATATTTCCTTCGTGTGTGGGTGTTTAATTTTCCTTAGAATTTTAGACACTTTCCTCTCTCTAACTGGATGCAGTGGGGATTTTTAAAAGAAATCTTGTCTTTGCTTAGGGGTGCTGAGTCAATATCGGGCCGATAAGCCCTGGGCATAAGGGCAGCAGTGCTGGTAATACTAAGGCAGACAAAAACAGGTAGCAAAGAATCTGGGACTGCTGGCTTGACGTTCTTCTCTCCTGGAGACTCTCCTATCATAAAATCTTCCTATTTTAAAGTATTTTGGAAGATTGGGGTTACAAGGAATTACTTTTCTTTCATTGTTGGCACATTGTCACCTTCACTCAGAATCTACTTAACCCTGCTTAGCCGCCTCCATCTCTGTGTAGTCCTGCTGGCTAGCTTCCAGCCTGGGGAACGGGTCTGCACCCCCCCACCACCACCCCGGTCTCTGGCTGCTCCTGTACAACCTCGTGTTTCCTGTTAACAGCCTTCTTGGTGGACCTCACTCCCTTCAGGTGGCCTTCTTCGCGCAATAGAACTGCAGAGCCCTTGGCTGGCGGGGCCCCTGTCCTCTGCCACCGCTGCCGCAGCTGTCCTCTTTGTTTGCTGAGCCAGCTGCCTTTTCTCTGGTAGAAGCACCTTGGTTTAAATTTTGTTCTTTTAATTAAACAACCCCAGGTGTGAATGGCAGCATAAATCTTACTGATGATAATTCCCACCACTGAACGCGGACTCTCAGAGACGATCCAAGGAAGGGTTTGGAAATTTGTTCAGGCTTTTCTGATTACGCCTTACCTTAAATCCTATAAGAAACCTGGAGTTTTCCTGGGATGACCCTTTGGTTTTCTTTTGAAAGATGGCTCTTGAAACTTTTTTTTAACTTGAGAAATTTTGCATTATTAAATACCTAAGATATGTAAGAAAAATAAAGAATAGTACATACAATGAACCAATTTTAACTTAAAAAAATAAAATAGCCCTGGCTGGTATAGCTCAGTGGATTGAGCATGGGCTCGGAACCAGAAGGTTACCGGTTTGATTCCCAGTCAGGGCACATGCCTGGGTTGCAGGCCTGGTCCCCAGTACGGGGCGCATGAGAGGCAACCACACACTGATGTTTCTCTCCCTCTCTCTCCTTCTCTTCTCCTCTCTCTAAAAATGAATAAATAAAATCTTAAAAAAATAAAATAAAACATAACACATAGACTTGCCTCTTCTACACTTTTATCCTCCTTATTCCCCCTCTCACCAGAAACCACTGTTCTGACTTTGGTGTTTATCATTCCTACACATGGCCTTATAAATATCCCCAAATAACATAGAATATTATTTTGCATGCTTCCAACTTTATACAAATGGTACAATGCAGTATATATTCTGTTGTCATCTGTCTTTTTCATCATTAACTCTTTACCCACACACAGTTAAGTGCTAGCCACTCTGGCTCCTCTGAAGGACTGTTTTACAGTAGGTTGCAGCATTGATTTTATACTGTCTAAATAAGATTCTCTGATCCCTAATCAGCAGGGCTACCCATTTTGGGTTCAAAGACTTTTTCTATCTGTAGTCTGACTCATGTTTACTTATAGGGTTGCCTAACTTTTTTTTCATTCTGGAACACACCCATGAACTTGCTGGGACACGTCGGGGAAGGCAAGGGCCTTCCACCCCCATCTCATTCCCTCTTCCCTATCCAGCTGCCCAGCCCAGCCCAGTTCTTGTCTTCATCATGGCCATTCCCCACTTCCTCTGAGTTGGTCAAAAACTTGAAACAGGAGTGCTCAGAAGAAAACTCAGGATACTGTGGCATTCAGGGAATCGTTTCACTTGGCAGGAAAATATTTTACTTTGCTGATGGGACTCCAGAGTCCTTCGGCCACTGATAATAACTCTTTAAAATGGCTAAGAACTTTGCTTTGCCACTTAGTCATTCATGGGGCCATTCAACAGGTATTTATTGTTTGCTCACTGTGCTAGGTATCGACAATAAACATGGTCCTGGCCCTCATGGAACTCATCGCCTAGTGAGGGAAACACAAATTACTCAGTCACATAAATAAATAAAAAAGTTATAACTGTGCCCTGGCCAGGTGGAGCATTGTCTCTACACCAGAAAAGTTGCAGGTTCGATCCCCAGTCAGGGCATATACCTAGGTTGTGGGTTTGATCCCTGGTTGGTGCGTGTACGGAAGGCAACTGATTGATGTTTCTCGCTCGCTTTCTCTCTCTCTCTCTCTCCCTCTCTCTCTCTCTCTCTCTCTTCCTCCTCCCCCTCTCTGCTTTCCTCTCTAAAATCAATAAATATATCCTTGGGTTAGGATAACAAAGAAGTTGTAACTGAACAGTGCTATAAAAAATGTGTATAATGGAGAGATTTTACCTTGTCAGGATGGGGGAGTGAGTGTACCTTCCTGAGGAAGTGATTATTTTACTGAGATCTAAAGGCTACGTGGAGGGAGTTCACTAGGGAAAGAAGAGGTTCTTCCGGGTTAAATGTACAGGCTTGGGAGCAGGAGGGGGCGTTCATGTTCATGGTGTTTGAACCCAGAAAGTGAGAAGTAGGGGGAGTGAGTGTGTGATGAGCCTGGAGAGGGAGGGCCATGTGGGTCATGGAAAGACTTTCACCTTCATCCTAAAAGCAACGGGAAGAAATGTGTTTCATGTGCTTTGTCTTCCCCCCTCCCCAGTTTAAAAAGCAGAAACTCTTCCTTGAACTAGACCAATATGCCCCAGATGTGGCCGAACTCATCCGAACGCCTATGGAAATGCATTACATCCCTCTGAAAGTGGCCCTGTTGTAAGTATTCTCTGACAGAACACGGCTCAGTGCCAACAGATGCGAGGAAAATCTGATGAGGCTTTCTCATGTTGTTTGTTGTATTTTTGGAGGTTTGCAGTCTTAGTCATCAAGTATTTGCTGTAGTTCTGTTGCACAACTGGGGTTCTGGCCAACAAAAGAGACAGAGCCATTCTGTCTCTGTTGGGACAAAGCCTCACACAGGGACATGCACAATCAACCCTTCACAAATGCTTTTTCACTCGATGCTGATCTGGGCTCCAGCCTACTTACAACCACTGTTTGTGTCTTTAAAAATAAAAAAGAAAGAAAGAAAGAGTTCTTCAGTTGTGACATATAGATTGAATACATTCTGATCTTTATGTGGTGGTTGTTTTGAGTAGCTTCTATCCTTTATGTACAATATAGTCCTCGATTTGTAGTTCAGAAAACAGAGGTAGAGTTCCAAAGGGACCCATGCCATCTGCTCAGATGGGTAACCAAAAGGGGAGAGTGAAACTTACCGAGGCTCTGCAGAAGAATTCTCTAGGAGTGCTCAGTGCTGCCAGTAGATTTAATTCTTTCAGGTTATTCCTGTTCATATTCTTGGGGTACAGTAGTCAACTGATAGTAACAATATTGAATATTAATAATATACTAGTTTTAGGGATATATAGTAAACAAGATGGACTAGTTTCCTCGTGCAAAAACATGACCTTAGAACTGTAGAATTAGAAGGGGCCTTATGAGGACAGGTTATTTGACCCTCTGCCTTGTGTGTGAATCTCCTGTTCAGTATTCAAGGCAGTTGGCTGTGTAGCTGCTCCTTGAGCATCACCTTCTACTTAGAAATGCTCCCCCCCACACCGGCTTTGAGGTGCCAGTTCACATCTCTGGATTTCAGAAATATTGGTGGGAACTGCTTAATAGAACCAGAAGTTTAGTAACATTATGAATCCGTTATGGACTAATATGTCTCCTGAGGGTAGTTTTGTAATAGCAGCAGCCATTTCTTTAAAGGTTGTGTAATAAGCCTATCTGTAATTGCTGGGGAAAAAAAAACACCAACAATTTCTAGGCCTTTGTCGTTAGAACTGCTAATCTTACAGCTCTGGGAGGTATTGGATTTAAGGTCTTTATTTTTAAATAATAATTATAATCTCCCTGAGACACTGTTATGTTTCTTCCTATCTGATAATCAGAATTATGTAACTGGTCTCTCTTTTCACTCTGTCTGCCAGGAAACACAGAGCCAGATTTGAAGCTGATTATTACAGTGCTATAGAAGACCCAGTGCGTCTTCTTTCCCTGGCCTTTACTTTCTCCTTTCATTTATGTTTTCCCTGGTCTTGATTTTTTACTTCTATTTTTAGTTTACTGCTATTTTTATTATCTGTTCTTATTTGAGCTGCCTCTGATCTTTTTGTGGAAGCAAGATAGAAGTAAATAAAAATAAGAATCCAGTATGAGTATATATAAGATTTCCCTACTCACCACATTTCAAATTCATTTTCTGAGTCATTCCTTTTCATCTCAGGAAAAGACTACATGTTTCAGCTTAATTCCTTCCCAGTGGAAGTTCAAGATGTCCCGTGAAGTTCTATGGCAGCTGGCTTGTTGAAGTCAGCAGATAACTTATTCTGTCCTTGGGGTCTGGCTGGGTGGATACTGCTTAACTACCAGGAGGGCTAAATCTAAGCTGCTCTTGAATGGGGTTGTTAGCCTGGGGCACAGTTTAGGAACCGGACTGAATAAAAAGTACTCTTCTGGGTATAACAATTCCTAAAATATATGGTTATGGGGAAATTGGTAAAATTTTTTCATTTTAAGTCTGAAGTAGTAGAAAGAACATAGGCTTTCAAACTGGAAAGACCTAATTTTAAATTATTTATTAGTTGGGGAAATCTTGGGCAAGTTAATTAAGTAAGCACTAAGTTCAAGCTTCCTCGTCTGCAAAACGGGAATAATGCTATTACTAGTTTGCAGGTTTTCAGTAGACCACATAGCACTGGATAGGGAGTAAATGTTCAGTGCCTTTTACCTACTGGCCTCAATCTTACTCCGTTCTCTTTTACTTAGGAGAACTCATTTCTAAGAAACTGCCTTTTCTTGAGTATGCTTTTAGTAAATCTTTTTAACTTTCTAGCTCTAGTGGCCAAGACTCCTGGTCCTTTGACCAGGATTACTAATACTAAATATGTGTGCTTTTCCCCAGCTATCTCTTAAATCCCTACACGATCTTATCTTGTGTTGCCAAGTCTACCTGTGCCATCAACAACACCCTCATTGCTTTCTTCATTTTGACCACGATAAAAGGTAAGACCCCCCAAAAGTACAAAGCCCTGATTTGTGTAGTGTTTCGTAATACTTATGCTGTGGATTTTTAAGAAATACAATGCAACACTTAAAAACCTTTTTTAAAAATTAAGTATGACTGGATAAAAATAATCTGTAGTGCATTTACACAATGGAATATTCCTCGGCCATAAAAAAAGAAGGAAATCTTACATTCTGTGACAGCATGGATGGACCTGGAGAGTATTATGCTAAGTGAAATAAGCCAGTCAGAGAAAGACAAATACCATATGATTTCACTGTGGAATCTAAAGAACAAAAGAAACTAACAAATTGCCTTGGCTGGTGTGGCTCAGTGGATTGAGTGCTAGCCTAAGCCAAAGGGTCACCGGTTCAATTCCCAGTCGGGGCACATGCCTGTGTTTCAGGCCAGTTCCCCAGTTGGGGGTGCATGAGAGGCAACCACACCTTGATATTTCCCTCCCTCCCTCCCTCCTTCCCTCCCTCTCTCTCTAAAAATTAAATAAATAAAATCTTTAAAAAAAAAGAAACTAACAAACAAGATAGAAACAGACTGATAGATACATAAAACAGAGGGGTTGAGGGACTGAGTAAAAAAAGGTTGAAGGGATTAAGTAAAAAACAAACAAAACAGACATAGATAACAGTGTGATGATTGCCAGGAAAAGAGGAGGGTGGGAGAGTCGGGTGAGGGCAAAGGGGATAAACAGTGGCCGAAAGAGACTTGACCTTTGATGGTGAGCACACAGTGCAGTATGCTGATTATGTGTTGTACACTTGAAACCTGTATGGTTTTATTAACAAATGTCACCCCAATAAATTCAATTAAAAAAAGAACTACCGAAAAAATTACACAAGTAATACTAGATTATTGTGGAAAATTAGATAAGCCAAGAGAAAAAAATTAATTAAAACATCTTGAACTTCTACCATTTAGAAAGTTACTGTTACCATTATTTTTTTTTAATATTTTTTAAAGGCATATAATGAGATAGCAATCTTCCACCTCTCCCTTTTCACCCGTAGTTCAACTTCTTCAAATCATCTACTTCTAGCTTTTGCTAGTATTTACTTCCATGTTTTTAAAATTTTTATTTATTAATTTTAGAAAGAAAGAAAGAGAAACATCAGTTTGTTGTTCCACTTAATTTATGCATTCATTAGTTGATTCTTGTATGTACCCTGACTGGGGATTGAACCTGTAACCTTGGCATATCAGGACAATGCTCTAACCAACTGAGCTACCTGGCCAGGGCTACTTCCATATTACTAAATAAGACTTCATGTTGCTGTTTAATGAAATATAAATTTTCGACATTATTCCATTCTCATGGGAAATAAAGATTTAGCTTTTTTGTACCAGTATCTCCACTTTACCTTTACCTCATTTACATCAAGGAGTTAGCCACACTTTTGATTAAATCAGTAAGTAGTTGGTACCTATATTTTATGACACTATGTATTATTTACTGCTGGGCAAAATAGTAACTAAGATTATTTTTTCTCTTGTATTAGTTTTCCTGGGATCAATAATTCTCTCTCTTTTTTCTTTTTGCTTGCTTGTTATTTTTGCTTAGTTTTTTTGTACCAATCATCGTTTTTCCCCCAGTTGCTTTGCTATATCTGTCAAGTGCCTAACTATATTATATTTTTTATTTATTGAGTTGAGGGAGAGAGGAAGAGGGAGAAAGAGAGAGAGGGACATTGATTCATTGTTCTACCTATCTGTGCACTCATTGGTTGACTCTTGTATGTGTCCTGACCAGGAGTTGAACCTGCAACCTTGGCGTATCAGGATGGCACTCTAACCAACTGTGCTACCCAGCCAGGGCCTTATTTTTTAAAAATACTTAAAAACAGCAAATAGTCTATCGGTTCTATTTTTTTCTGGAAACCATTCTCTTTTTTTTTTTATTGTTGTTCAAGTACAGTTGTCTCCATCCGCCCCCCCCCACCACCACTACTCCCCTCCCATGCCCCACCCATCCCCACCTCCCACCCTCCATCCTACCCCACTTTAGGTTTGTCCATGTGTCTGAAGACCTTTTTCATGTACCCTCCTTCCTGCCCCAATCTGTCCTGGTCATTATCTGGGCCTGGTGCAAAGCTGTCAAGTGTAGCTTACCTTTGTTATTCTCCTCCATTGTATCCTCCTTTTTCCTGGATTTCTTCTCTTTTTTATTGATTTTTTCCCCCTTTGTTTTGCTAAGATAGTTCCTCCAGCAGTTCTCTAAGAAAAGGTGTATTTGGGGAATAAACGCAGACAACTGTAATTGAACAACAATAAAATAATTAAAAAAAAAGAAAAGGTGTGTTAAATATATGTTTTGAGTTATTTTATATCTGAAAAATGTCTTTGCTCTAAGTCAGCACCAAATTAATAGTTGAGGCAGAGTATAGAATCCTAGATTGGAAAAAGTTTTCATTCAGAATTTTGAAGGCGTTGCTTTACTGTTTTCTAGCCTTCTGGTTGTTATTGATCATTTTGATGCCATTATATGTAACCCATTTTGTTTTGTTTTTTTTCTGAAAGACTTAGGGACTTTGTTTTATCCTTAGAGTTTTGAAATTTCATGATGCTATGTTTCGACACAGATCTTCATTTATTATACTGGGCTCTTGGTAGGTCCTATCAATGTAGAGACTAGTGTCTTTTAGTTCTAGAAGGTGTTTCTGTACTGTTTTTTAAATTCCCTCTGTTCTTTCCGTCTCTTTGTTCGGAATGTCTATTAGGTATTGGGCTTTCTTGATTGATTTAATTTGCATATTTTATTTCCTATTGATAGTTCCATCTTTTTTACATCCTCTTTTTCTGTGTTATTTTCTCCGCTTTTATCTTCCAACTCTTCTATTGAATTTATTATTTTTCTATTATATTTTAAGTTTTTTCTTGCTCTCCAATTGTTTTATTTTATTTCTGAAGCAGCCTGTTATTATTTTTATCACCACAATATTCTTTCTTATCTCTCTGAGGTGTTTTTTTCCCCCCCAGTTCTCATCTGTTCTAAACATAGTCTTTTTGTCTTCCTGATCATCCCCCCACCACTTTGTTTTCCTGTTTCTTTTGGGCCTCTGTTTTTCATATGGGAGGGTTTTCTCTTATTTATGGTGGTCCTTGGTTGTCTGTTTATGTTTGAGAATGAGGAACTAACATGTTGATTTGAGACTCTGCATGGGCAGGACTTGTTAATGGATCATTCTCACTATAGCTCCCTATAGTGAGCTTTGGGGCATTGGGCTGACCATTTTTTGTTGGGGGTATCCCTAAATGTCATCATTTATAGGTTTTCTTTCTTTCCCTAACTAGTGTTTCCAGAGAGGAGCTCTCCAATTTCCCGCCTGAGGGTAACAGAGTTGGAGTTGCCATAGGGCCGGGGGTTCATGTGACCAACTGCTGAGGTTGTGAGCGCAGCAACAACGGAGGTGGCTGATTGCAATGTATAGACTTTATGTCATCCGATTACTCTTCAGCCCACACTTGTCCTCAGCACATTGCTGTGCTCAGTATACCCTAGACCTGTGCCTCGTTAGTTAATATTCTCCAGTACTGTAGTCTCGGGATGGAGTAGAAAGTTAGAAGGATGGAATATGTAGGGGTGGGTACCTCGCTGCACATAGTTGAGTTGAGACCTGGGGTTCTGTCTGGTCTGTACACAAACTTTTAGCTGGATTTTCATCTCTGTACCTTACCTCTACCTTGCATAGTATCTGGTGCCTTCAAGGTGCTGAATTTCTCAGAAGTTCTGTGGGGTGAGTTGGCCTATTTTTATTGGTATTCCTCTCTCCAGGTCCCTGAGCTGTAATTTCTTTATATTGCTCAGTCATTTATCCCTCTTCTATCTGCTTTATGTTTCTACTCTTGTATGAAATTTCATATTGCTATAATCTCCTCTCCTGTTCTTTGTGGTTTAAGACCAGTTTTATTCCTTTATTGCCATTTTGGCAAGGGTTTTGGAAAGAAAGGTGATACATGTGATCAATCTACCATTTTTAACTAGGAGTCTATTAGCTTTGGGGTGTACATCTCCAGATTCCATCGCCCCCCCATTTTTCTTTCAGACTTTTAAAAAATGTGTCTATTTACTGTCACCACAAAAATGTTATTTAACAAACCACTTCAAATTCAGTGGCTTAAAACAACAAAAACATTATCTTATACATCTGTAAGTCAGCTCCGATCAGCTAATCTAGGTTGGACATGGCTAGACAGTTTGTTGGTTTCATCAGGGCTCATTTATGCATCAGTGGCTAATCTAGACTGAACTCTTCTTCACATGTCTGTCTTCCTCCTGGACCAAAGGACTAATTTAGATGTGTTCTTGTCATAGTGATGGCAGAGGCACAACTGTAAGCAAGCCCAATCAGGCATGTACTTTTAAGTTTCTGGTTGTATCACATGTGCTAACATCCCATTGATCAAAACATAACGCACGCCTGAGCCCAGGGTGGAGACATCCATCCTGCCCACAGGGAAGGGCGCTGCAGAGTTACATGGCAAAGGGCCTGGGCATAGGGAGGGGTGGAGAATCAGGAACAACGATACAATCTACCACATACGTCAATAAACACCTAGTCTGTCAATTTCAATGGCTACACACTATTCCATTATTTGGATGAATGTGCAGAAATTCTTTAACCAACATCTACTAATTAAATTTTTAGCTTATGTTCTCAGCTATTTAAATAATACTACACACTAATTTCTAATGTGCAGTAATTTTCACATCCATGTTCATTTATTTTTTTTAATCCTCATCTGAGGATATGTTGAATTTTAGAGAGAGAGGAAGTGGGGAAAGGGGAGAGAGAAAGAGAGAGAAACATCAATGTGAGAGAGAAACATCGATCTCTTACCTCCCGTACTGGCCGTCATTGGGGATTGATCCCACAACCCAAGAATGTGTCCTGAGCAGAGATGGCACCTGCAACCTTTTGGTATACAGAACGACGCTCCCACCAACTGAGGCACGCAGCCTGAGCTCAGTTACTTTCTTACAATAAAGTCCTAGGAATAGAATTATGGTGTCACTGGGTATGTACCTTCTGTAGGGTTACCGAAATTACCTTCGAGAGTTTTACTAATTTATACTCCCATAAGAAATGTATGGGAGTCCTTATTTTCATATGTTGTTGCTAAATGGTTTGTACACTCAAGAAATAAAGAATCATAAGTTTTATATAGAAGCTTTTACTTACCTTTTCTAGGGTAGCATATGGGAGTGACCTAGGTCTTCACAAGACATTATTTCTCTTGGAGTGGTTGTGGTTGTGGACAGACTTTCTGTCGGCCGCTTAGTTTTAACTCATCATTAGGTTACCTAAAATGACTGGATATTGCATAACCTGAATTGTCTTGTTTTGAAGATTGTGATCATTGTATCAGAAACAACTCTGAAAATCGAAGACTCTTTACTGTTTGAATACTCAGTGCCTCAGTCCCTGTTTTCAGAGCACTAGACTCAGTCAGTCCGATTTGTCAAGGTTTCTGGTGTCCATTAAAATAAGGATTGTATACTGTAGCCTGGCAGAAGGGACTGGGCTCTGGACTTTGAAAATGTCACCTTTAAAATAGAGAGCATAAAGATAGAAAAGCTAAGGACATGCCCTCTGAAGTTGCATTTAATAGGAGTCTCACAAAAATGGAAATTATGCCATTTAAAAACCATCTTGTATATGACCTTTTACGTCAATGGAAAAGGTTTTGTTGGGGGGACCATCTGTAAGTGTTATATGTATCTTTTCGCAGCCACATTGTTTTTGGTCCCACAAAGCACACACGGTTGTTATTGTGTCTCCCTATCACCATCTGATGAATGTATAGACTTTCTTGTAATGCCATACACACAGTTTTGTTTTACTTTTAGCACTTATTTCATACGAGTCATGTGTGACATTGGTCATGTATTTGTCAGTTACTTTCAATCTAAATTTAATTTTTAAAAATGTTAGGAGTAGCCCTGGCTGGTGTGGCTCAGTGGATTGAGCATGGGCTGTGAACCAAAGGGTCACTGGTTCAATTCCCAGTCAGGGCACATGCCTGGGTTGCAGGCCGGGTCCCCAGTTGGGGTCACATGAGAGGCAACCATACATTGATGTTTCTCTTCCTCTCTTTCTCTCTCCCTTCCCCTCTCTAAAATAAATAAAATCTAAAAAAATAAAAATAAAAATAAATAAAAATGTTAGGAGTAGTTCAAGTTCTTGGTAAGAATAAAAGATATTCAAGTCCGTGAAAGACAAATACCACATGATCTCACTTATATGTGGAATCTAGTGAACAGAATAAATTAACAAACAAAATTAGAAACAGAAGCATAAATACATGGAACAGACTGACAATGGCTGAGGGGAGTGGGAGGAATGGATGAAAGATGGTGGAGGGAGTAGCTAAAGAACATTTATGCACAACCCATGGACACGGACGCAGTAGGGGAATTGACTTAAGGGAGGGGGGAACGCGGGGTGGAGGTAGGGAAAGGGGGAAAAAGTGGGAACAACTGTAATTGCATAAACAATTTTTAAAAAGGATAAAAGATATTCAAGCATATAAAATGGGAAGTGCAAGTCTTTTATCACCCCTCCTGACCTCCTCTCTGTTCCTCAAGTATTTTTGTCATGGGGTCCCAGGCCTTCCCTTTTGCTGGACATTTGTTATTTTCCATTGTTGGCAGCTGTAGAAACTACCACAAATAACATTTCTAATCTGTTAAAATATTTGGAGAATTCTATTTTAGTTAGACCTCTGAATTACTCTAACACTTAGCGTATATTGATAGTAATCCCTACTAACAGTATATACAGGAGGTTAGTTAACTTTATAAAATCTGCAAGTCATATTTTTACATTTCACATTTGTGCCACATACTTAACATTAATAAAGGAACAACTCACTATTTAAAGGAGAAAACAGTTGGGAGAATTCACAGAAGAAGGAATATAAATGACTGAAAAATATGATAAAATATTCAACTCCATAAGATAATTAATAAAGAAAAGCAAATTGAAATAACAAAGAAGTGGCTTTTTTCCCCTTTCAAGTTGGCAAAGATTTTATTTTATTTTTTTTAAAGATTTTATTTATTTGTTTTTAGACAGAGGGGAAGGGAGGGAGAAAGAGAGGGAAAGAAACATCAATGTGTGGTTGCCTGTTACTTGGACCCCACTGGGGCCCTGGCCCGCAACCCAGGCATGTGCCCTGAGTGGGAATCGAACTGGTGGCCCGGCCCTCTAGTTCGTAGCCCGCGCTCAATCCACTGAGCCACACCAGCCAGGCCTCAAGTTGGCAAGGATTTTAGAAGGTAATTCTCAGAGCCGGCAAAGGTGCTATCGATAGGCATTCTCCCACAAGGCAAGGTGTCATGAATTTGTTTAGTCCTCTTGGGAAGCAATTTGGCAATAGTCTTAAAATGTTTGTACTTTTCACTTATTAATCATACTTTTGAAGAATTTGTTCTAAAGGAATGCAGAAATACAAACAAAGCTTTATGATGTAAACTCATTAAATACAGGATTATTTATGATGACTGGAAAAATTGGGAAATTCCTCAAAATAGAGAGAAGAATGGCTAAGTAAAATGTGGTTCGTTCATATAGTTAAGAAAAATACAGCCCTGGCTGGTGTGGCTCAGTGGTTTGAGCAGCAGCCTGCGAACCAGAGGGTTACAGGCAGATTCCCAGGCAGGGCACGTGTCTGGGTTGCAGGCCAGGTCCCTGGTTGGGGGGGCGCGCGAGAGGCAACCACACATTGATATTTCTCTTCTTCTCTTTCTCCCTCCCTCCCCCTTTCTCTAAATTAAATAAATAAAAATTAAAAAGAAAGAAAAATATAGTGTGCCCATGCACATGATGTTTAAAAATAATTGCAAATTATGTGAGAATACATTTATTTTTAAAGCAGGATACAAAATTGTGTATTTTAGTAAAATATTATCTCAACTATGTTAATGTACAACAAAAATAAATAGAAAATAGGTTTTAAAAGATAACCTGTTTCTGTAAAATTATTTACACATGTGGTTTTTATTTATTTTTCATGTCTGTTTTTTCCCAAAGTTTCTTCAGTGAGCACGTAAGTAAAAATAAATTAACTTGACTGAGAGGAAGACAGGGACAGTGGTAGTACACTTCGCAACTCTCTCCCCATATTGCCATGGAGCAGGTGCACCCCGAACAGAGTGGCCTTGTCGGCTCTGTCTTCTTGACTCCTTCTACCTGCTGTCCTTCGGCTTCTTTTGTGGCAGCCCAGGGTTGCCTGGGACACACTGAAAGACACAGGCTGGGACAAGGCCCAGGCCATTATATTGTGATGTGCTTGTTGGGGTGTTGGCCGGGAAACACAGGTCTGTGGGCAGGGTTGATGTTAGTTTAGTAGAGCAGCTTGGGTTTCATCTCAGAGGTTGGGGCTTTGGTCTAGGTTACTCTGCCTCTAGTGATCTAATGAAAATACTCCATCCCTGTGAAATAGTCTTTATTAGGCTATAAAAAGGAAAACAGACAGATGTTAATAGGTAACTCCTTCTGTTCACTGTTGGTATTTGTCAGTGGCGAAGTGTTCCAGACTAGAAATTTGAGGTTTGCCACTAAGGACCCATCCAGCCTTTCTTACTGCACTAAAAGAGGCCTCTATGACAGCACTTGCTTCCCAAGGAGGAAGAAGAATCAGTAGTATCAGAGGCAGTTCAGCATGATTAAGAGCTCAGGCTGCTCTGATGTCAGACAGATCAGGTAGCCAATCCCAGCTCCACCATTTCCTGGCTGCATCACTTTAAGCTAGTCACTTAACTCCATTTCCTTGTCTATAACATGGGGATTGAATGTAAAGAATGAATGAGAATGTAAATGCACGTAAAGCACTTAGCATGGTGTGGGGGCATGTGCTCGGTGCTCAGTAAATGGCGATGCTGGTTGTTACTTTTAATAATATCCTCCTTGCCCTGATGAGTATGGGTCAGTTGTTTGGGCCTTATTCTGCAAAGTGAAAAGTCACTGGTTCGATTCCTGGTTGGGGCACATGCCTGGGCTGCGGGTTCAGTCCCCAGTCAGGGCATGTATGAGAGGCAACTGATTGATGTTTCTTTCTCACATCAATGTTTCTCTCCCTCTCTTTCTCCGTCTCTTACCCTATCTCTAAAAATCAATAAATAAAATCTTTAAAAATGAAATAATATCCTCCTTTTTATTTATATATTTTTCTTATTTACTGATCTCAGAGGAAGAGAGAGGAAGAGGGAGAGAGAAGGAAAGAGATATCAGTTTGTTGTTCCCCTTAGTTATGCATTAGTTGGTTGTCTCTTACATGCGTGCCTAGCAGAGATCAACCTGAAACCTTGGTGTATTGACGATGCTCCAGTCAACTGAGCTAACGGGCCAGAGCCAGTATCCTTTTTAAAAGATCCCTCAGGACTGATAGTATCCCTCTCCTGGGGAGCACAGGGAAGAGGTTAAAATGAGAGGTTTTCTTCCAGGAGTCCA
>VMDR010009270.1:0-33951 GCA_007922815.1 Macrotus californicus
GGATTAATGCACATCCTTAGGGAGCTGAGATTTTTTTTTTTATTTGTATCTGAAATTGATATTAAATATTGGCAACAACTTTTCTGTAACTGTTGAGATGATTATTTGGTTTTTCTTTTTAATTGTTAACTTGATGAATTCCATCTATTGACTTTAGTATTTTAAACCAATTTGCATTTCTAGGATAAACCTTATGTGGTTATAATGTATAATACATTTAATACATTACTGAAGTCCATCTCTTAATGTTTTGCCAAGAGTATTTTGTAGCTATAATCATGGTTATATTGGTGTGTAGTTTTCTATGCTTGTGATATCTTTGTCAGATGTCTCCCGGTCCATGCCAGGATTATGCTGGTCTCGTAAAAGAGGTTTCGAAATGTTTTCTCTACTTCCCATGAGAGTAGTGTAGCTATTGGCATTACTTGGCATTTATAGAACTCTGTACCTCAAAACTGCAGAATATCTTTCCAGGTCCACATTACCACGATCATCTATTTGTTAGGTCATAATACAAATTCATATGCTTCCAAAAATATTTAAGTTGCTCTATCAACTACTGAGAAGGGGGTGTGTTAAAAATCTTCAACTTTATTTTGAATTTGTCCATTTCTCCTGTACCGTATTAGTTTTTTCATCGTGTATTTTGAAGCCATGTTAATAGGTACATATATACTTAAGATTTTTGTGTCTTGATGAATGGATTACTTTATCTTTATTAAGATGTCACTTTTTTATTTTTTAAAAATTTTATTTTTCAATTACTGTTTACAGTCAATATATAATTCTGTAATACTTTCAGGTATACAACAGAGTGGTTACACAACCACATACTTTACAAGGTGCTTCCCCTGATATTTTCAGTACCCACCTGAAGCCACACACAGGTATTGCGATATTTTTGACTATATGCCCTATGCTGTACTTCTCATCCCTGACTACTTTGTTACTACCAGTTGGGACCCTGGTGCACTGTTGGTGGGAATGCAGTTTGGTGCAGTCACTGTGGGAAACAGTATGGAAGTTCCTCAAAAAATGAAAAATGGAACTGCCTTCTGATCCAGCAATTATACTGGTTATATATCCAAAGAAACCCAAAACACGAATCTGAAAGAATATATGCACCACATGTTTCTTGCAGCACAGTTTAAAACAGCCAAAATATAGAGCAACTCAAGTCCCCATCGATTGAGGAGCGAATAGAAAGTGGTTTTATGTATAGACAATGGAGTATTACTCAGCCATAGAAAGAGGGAAATCTTATTATTTGTGACAGTGTGGATGCACATTGAGGGCATTATGCTAAGTAAAATACCCTTCTTTATCTCTGGTAAAACTCTTGTCTTGATTCTACTTTGATATTAATATAACTGTACCAGCTTTTTTATGCTTGCAGTTTGCATAACGTATCTTTTTACACTCTTTTACTTTAATCTATCTTGTATTTATATGTAAAGTGTGTCTCTTATACTCATCATATAGTTGGGTCTTGCATTTTTATTCAGTTTGATAATCTCTGCTTTCAAATGGGGTATTTATTTCATTTGTATTTATGTATGAATATTGCTGGATTTAGGTGTGTCATTTTGATGTTTGTTTTCTATTTGTTGCATCTGATTTTTAATCTTCTGTTACTTCTGTTGTTTTTAGCATTCAGTTTTAATTTCTCTATTAAATTTTTAGCTATACCTGTTTGCATTTTCTTTATTCAGTGGTTGCTCTAGGAATGCCATACACATCTGTAGTTTATACAGTCCAATTTGAGTTAATGTTCTACGGCTTTGCAGCATTTACTCTTTGCAGTATACCACGTGACAGTGGTTTTTGTTTTGCAACAGTGTAAATCATTACCTCTTCTCTCTTTTGTGCTACTGTTATCTTACGTTTTACTTCTCTGCATGTAACAGCCCCACAATGTAATAATATGTACTTTCTTCAATTGTCTTTAGAAAAGGTAAAAGGAGAAAACATCAAAATTCTTTTTGTATTTACCATTCGTACCATCGCTATTATTGCTCTTGAGTCCTTCCCTGGGTCTGAGATTTACTTTGTTACCAGTTCTCCTTCACATGAAGAAATTTCTGTAATATTTTTGAAGTGCTGGTCTAATAAATTTTCTATTCATTTATATAAAAATGTGTTTATTTTAGATTCCTCTTTGAAGGATGTTTTCTCTAGATATAGAATTCAGTGTTAACAATTTTTTTTTAATTTCAGCACTTAAACATGTAATTTCTGGCTTTCATTTTTCTAAGAGAAGACATTTTTATTTGCATTATTGTTCTTCCTTATGTAATGATTTTTTTTCTCTTCCTACTTTCCGTGGCTTTACTTCATCTTTGATTTTCAGCTGGTTGACTCTGATGTGCTTAGCTGTTGAACTTTTGAACTAGGGTGCCGGCATTTCTGAATTTGTATGTTAATTGTTTTCTTTCCACTAAGCTTGGGAGATGCTCAGATAATAGTTTTAAAATATTTTTCCATATTTTTTGTTTTGTTGTTTCCTTCTTGCACTCCAGTTACACACACTGTGGACAACTTGATATGCCATCACTGTTCATAGGCGTTATTTGTTTTTCCAAGTTTGTGTTCTTCTACTGGTCATTTTACATTGAAAACTCTCAAAGTTCATTGCCATCTCCAGTTTCCTACAAAACTAGTCCAGTATTTTTTTATTACAGAGATTTTTTTACTTGTATATATTTATTTAGTTCTATTGTTTCTATTTTCTGCCGATATTATCCCACTGTGTGTTTATTATGATCATTTTTTCTCTTTGATCCCTTGAGCATGTTTATAATAGATACTTTAAAGATTTTGTCTTCTGTACCTAACATCTGAGTCACCTTGGGGCTAGTTGCCATCAACTGCTTCTTTTCTTGATGATTCACATTTTTCTCTCTTTTTCTTTTTTTTCATTTTTATTGTTTCTTTGTATGTCTAGTAATCTTTTATTATACACTGGATGTGAAAGATGACATTTTGTAGAGGCATTGGATTCTTTCATCTTCCTGCAAAGAATGCTACTTTTTGTTTAGCCCACAATTAAATTACTAGTTGGTTTCTTTGAGTCTGTGAAGTATCCGTTTTATAGTTTATTATAATGGCCTCATTTTGCTTTTACTTTTAGTCTTACTTCTAAGGTTGACTCTTCTAGAGTTTTAATGGAAAACCTGATGTGTTGACCAAACCAACTCAAATTTGGCCAAATTTAAGCTTCTAATTCAATCTTGCCCAAGACAGGAAGATACAGCCAAAATATCTACTCAAATTTTTAACTCTCAAACTATTACTTTTTCTGGGTTCCTTGAATTGCCCCCCAAATATTCATAGTTCAAGATTCAGTCAAGTGTTTGAGATAAGTTCACATGAGGATTTTGGAGTCCCCTCGCTGTTGCTCCCTCTTTTCTGAAGTTTCTTCCTCTATCTCCAGACACTCTGGCTGTCCTGAGTTCTGTATAGCACAGTTCAGTAGACTTCTGACGTCTGCCTGAGTCCTGGGTGCCCTGTGCCTCATTGACTTACAAGTACTTTTAGCAGCAAAACAACGTAACCATGTATCTCACCCAGAGGAGTTTCCTTCTTTCAAAAATTGGATTTCCTCCAGTTTCTACCTGCTCTTGCTCATTCTCTGCGCCTTCAAGTAGTTGGTTAACATTCAATTTTTAAATGAATTTATCATTATTAAAGGTGAGTTTGAATCACTTATTCTGCTGTTATCACAACTGGAATCCTCAATATTGTAACTTAACTTTTCTCTTGCATAGTGATCTGTATGTTACTATTTTTTATAAAATATTTTCTGTTTGACTCACTCATATTTAACCATGATAAGTGCCACCTCTTTGTTTACATCTGAAATGGAGTTGTCAAAACATTTCCTACAAGGTGTAGGGTGATAAAACAGGTATACACAGGAGAACCAGATGTTGCCCAATCCTGCCTCTGCCACTAACTAGCTATTTGACTATAAATAAGTCTCTTAAATAGTCTCATTCTTAGGTTCTCTTCTATGGAATGAGAAAGTTGGGTTATTATCAAAAACATTCAAACTTTCAAAAAGTGTCAGGATTTTCATTTTTTCTATTTGCCTGTAACAGAATCTTACAAAAATATTAAAGTAATATTAAGTCACATTAAAGTAAGATATTCCTGATTGGAGATGGCCATAGCTCAGCCCGCTCAGTGCAGCTACCCCCTCTCCACTTGTCTGACGGCATTGAAGCTCCCCTGTGGAACCGAGACTCCCACAGAACGTTGTCTGAAAAAAAATCAAGGCTGTATGATTGACAAAAATCTTTTCCTATTCTGCCTGAGTCCGAGAATGGCTGGATGGTGCTCCTAGAAATGTGGCCATTTTCTTAGGATCTGATGTGCAATTGTCACCTTTGAATTCCTTTCTGCTTTTTCAGCATTTTATTCATTTTTTAAAGATTTTATTTTTTAAAAGGTTTTATTTATTTATTTTTAGAAAGAACGGAAGGAAGGGAGGGAGAAAGAGAGGGAGAGAAACACTAACATGCAAGAGATACATCGATTGGTTGCCTCGTGCACGCCCCCAAGGCATGTGTCCTGACTGGGAATCAAACTGGCGACCTTTTGGTTTACAGGCTGTTACTCGATCCACTAAGCCACACCGGCCAGGGCACCACCATTTTATTCTTATTTCTATCTTTATCCAGCCGCCATGGGCAGATATTTGCTGTATTTGAGAAATGCAGTACTTAAGGGATTTCCTGCACTTGTAGCTAAAAGTAGCACTCTGGAACTGCACCAGCCTGCACACCCCGCCCCTGCCTGTCTCCATTCCCCATCTATAGGCTGTGAGTAGTACTTTCTTCCACCTAATTGCTCTTGTGTGGGTGGGAATGAATTAATAATCTTGGAGCTTTACTGATCATTTAGAAATTCTTTCTCCATCTGTAAAATAACAGCAGACAGGCTTGAGAAATAATCTCTTTGTATCACCAGTTGGTGGTTTTGTTGTCTTAAAGGAAAACAATAAAATGAGCAGGTGTTGGGCACCACCCACATCAGGATGGCATCGCCAGCTCTTACAGAGCGCTCCACCTCCAGACTTGGGAAAAAGGGTGGTGAGGTAAGGGAGGTCACACAACCCGCATTACCAACTTAATCTTCCCCTGTCCAGTCCTTGTTTCTTCCACCCTTCTCCTGTGACAACTCCAATGATGAGTTTTTGAGTGAGACATTGCAAGAACAGGCATATTCTTATTTTTACATGTAAATGTAGGCTTCATAAAAGGGTTTCCACATAGGGCACTGCCATGATGGGGCATAATAATAACAATAGTCAACATATCATATACCAGGCATGTGCTAAGTGCCTTTACACAGCTTATCTCCTTTAGTCTTCTCAACAAATTTAAGAAGGAATATCAAAATAAGACCACTGATGTTTAGAAAAATTAAGGAACTCTCTTAGGTCTCAAAATAGCAAATAGAAGATTCAAACTGAGGCAGCTTGACTCCAGATTCCACATCCCTAAGCACTCCAGCTTTAACTGAGGTTACACTTGACAGGCAGTTTCTGTGGCACTGGGGACCCATCTTCCTCTCTTAAATGTGCAAGATGAAGATATCATTTCCTCTGCCCTTATCTGTTTAAAATAGAAACAAATCATTAAAATTAGAGGGAGGGACAATCTGACTTCACTGGAGTAGGGACTGGATATTGATGAATCTATAAATAGCTCTCTCCAAGTGTCAAAGTCATGAGCTTTCTGGCCGTGCAAGAAGCCCACAGCAGCACCTCCATAGTGTGTAAAGAAGGGATGAACCCGGGTGGCTGTGCATCAGAAAGATTGCCGAGGAGTCTGACATTTAGATGGTACCTAAGATCTCTCTGCATTCTGTGATAGAGTGAAAAGAACAATGGCAACTTCAAGATGTATCCACATCCATAGTGATTGTGCAATTATTTTCCTGTTATTTTAGCAAGGTAATTGGATGAAGAAAGGGTGAAGATTTTAATACAAATTCCCACTGTGCTGTTTCTCAGGCACTCAGCTTCCAAGGGGTTGAACTTGATATATGACACAGTGTTACAGGAAGTACAGTCTTATCTCTGATATAAGTGCCACCACGAAGACGAGACTTTGTGGTTTTCAAATGTTTAAGTTGAATGAAACCCAGATCAGTTATTTAGTTGTTCACATAGACTCATGGCAAGGCGAGTAGCAGGGATCTTTCAAAAAGATAAGAGTCAAGATTTGACTTTGAAAAAACAGCCCATTGGAGAGAGAGCTTGGACAGGACAGCAGCAAAGCCACTGCCATGGAGTGCTGGAGACGATGTGGTATAACTGGGCAAACGCTTTGCTGCTTTGGGCCTTGGTTTCTCTTCGTGAAAGTGAGGGAATACGTAGATGCTTATGAAAGTCTTTCCAGCCCAACCTATGTGATGTTTGTCTTCTCAGTGATAAACCACGATTGTATAGATGTTGACCAGGATTTAAGAAGTTTTTTCCTGGAGGCAGCTGATGGTCATTCATAACACTCACTTTTGAGCAAACAGCTTGGGTTTGAATATTGGCTCCACTATTTATTAACTGTTATGATTGTGGCAAATTACTAACTTCACTGGGCCTCACTTTCCCCATCCATACAATAAAGTCCTTATTTCATTAAGGGTTATTGCGAGGAGCAAACAGAATCACACATGTAAAGTTCTAGAACAGTGTTTGGCACATGATGAATGCTGTATATGGGACTGATTTTATCATTGTAGTAGTATCACCATCGACTTCTGTTCCTGTTCAGCGGTTTCCAGGAGGGATGAGAGGTTTTGTGTTGTAGGCGGAGGATTCCCTGAGCCTTGGGCAGTGAGGCTTAGAATAGCGTGGCAGGTGCATTTATAATCCCACAAGGAGCAATAACCAATTAGACTGCAGCTTGCCCGTATGCTCTCACTCCCACACGGACTGACCGTTTTCCCCACTGCTCATCTTCCCACAAAGAAAGCGACCCTCTGGCAGATTTCAAGGGGGCAGTGGCAGAGTTCCCACTCAACTTACTCTGAAGAGTAAGCTCCATACAGCTATAGTGTCCTGTGCAATGGCGTCTGAGGAAAGGCACAGTGGCTAAGAATATAGGTTCTATGCTGAAGTCTCAGCTTTGTTACTTTGCTAACGTTTTTGCCTAGGGCAAACTCTTTAGCTTCTCTGTGCCCCTGCTTCCTATCTCTACAATGGGAATAATAATAGTCTTACTTCCTTGTGTTGCTATGATGATTAAATGGGATAATATGCACAAAGTCCCAAGCCAGGTGCCTGGCCTGTAGTATATGTTTAGTCAATGGGAAGTGTTATAATTACTATTATGATCATTATATCAAGTGAGGAGAGGCTTTCCCTGTGGGTGATCAGTGACTCACTAGAAAAAAATCGAGGACCACATACTGGTAAATTAATGAATTCTAATTACTGATTTTATATATAGGGCAATATCTATGAGCTAACTCCCTTAATGTGAAATTAATGACTTATGATTAGTAAATTTAAAAAATGCTTGCCTAGCAATACAAGTGGAATGGAGTCTCAGAGTTGAAAAGAGCCCCAAATGAGTGTCTCATTCAAGCGCCCCTCCAGTGCATAGACCCCCTTGACTCCCTCCTGGCTGCTTAGCTGGTCCTATACTCTACAGGTGGCAAGAATTTAATTTTACTCCAATATGTCTCTGGATGTCTCCTACATGTGATGGTCACCCCATTCTAGAGTGCGATGCCCAGCACGTTGAGACCTGAGCAGACTGCTCATTGGGATGGTTATTTGTTGGGATGGTGTCGGAGTATTAATGGGAAATCTAGTCTCTTCTGACACTTAACTTTTCAGGTCCTCCCATGGCACTGGTCACAGCTGACAAAAATGAATGACCTGACAATGATGGGCTCTCTGTTCTTGGATTAGCTGCTCTAACAAAAGAGAGAAACATAAAATTTTAATGCCTGTGGGCAGGAAGTTTGGAGTTGGAGAATTTAGATCTAGAAAAGACCTGGGAAATGATCCAGATGTTAGGAATGACCCACACATGGAGAAGCAGAGCCAGAGAAGTTGAAGGGCTTGACTAATGTGATTCAGCTAGTGAATGTGAACATGGAGAATAGGAGTTACTTCTACCACCTCTCTCTGGTTCTCCAGCAGTGATCACAAACGTGGCCTCTAAGAACAGGCTGTCTTTTTTTAAAATTGTTGTTCAAGTACAGTTTTCTGCCTTTCCCCCCACCCCCTCTTGTTATTGTCCATATGTCCTTTATAATTGTTTCTGCAAACCCTTCACCCTTTTCCCCTATACTCCCCTCCTCTCTCCACTGCTAGGATTACACCCTAAGAGTCCTGAAACACCAATCCAAAAGAACCTGTGCACTCCAGTGTTCATAGCAGCACAATTTACAATAGCCAAGTGCTGGAAGCAACCCAAGTGCCCATCAGTAAATGAGTGGATCAAAAAACTATGGATAGGTTGTCTTGATTCACATCTTGATTCTCCCACTTATTGGCAGGTTGGTCTTCAACCCACTGTAGACTTCTCTCTGCCACAGTTTTCTTATTTAGAAAATGGCAACAATAATAGAGATTTTGTGTGGATTAAATGAGGTAATATGTATGAGGCACTTAGGACTGTTCCTGGCACATAAAAAGTATCCCAGAAGTGTTTGTTATTATTATTAGCCTTCCAAAGAACCTCAAAAATATCAATTCTTAAATATGCCACAGAATAAATGTTCTGACCAGGCTGGTGTTTAAAGTATTTTCTCTCACTTAAAATATGGCCTTTTAATTTTTTCTTAGCTTCTGATTCAGAAGTGATCTTCAGGACCCATCTGTGAATTAACAACCATATTCTTCCCCAGGAAAAGAGTCATGGTGTGCCTTTTGGGTAGAAGGGGGGAATATTAAAAAACTAATTTCTTATTATTTATCATTTTGAATTCATACTCAGAAAATATTTACAAAGTAGTCTGCCATGTTCCTGGCCCAGAGACAGAGCCAGGAGGGATGTAAAGGGGGTGGTCTGACGGGCCGTTTTGGTGTGCACAGGTTGGATGGAGTGGTTGGCAATTAAACAGGTAATTCTGTCACAACACTGGAGGGAGCATTGCCAGGGCGGGACAGAGAGCTTTTTACAGCACCTGGAAGGAGCCCTGAACATGATATAAGGGGCCGGAAGGGCTTTCTGGAGGAAGTGATGTCTAGGCTGAGACCTGAATGGTGAGCTAGATTCTTGACTAGTCTGGATGGAGCCTGAAGAGTATTCCAGGCATAGGGAACTGTGTGTATGTGGGGGGCCTTCAGGGTTGGGGTAAAACATTGGGTATTTACCAATTTATTCAACATTTAACAAGCGTTTATTAAGCACTTACTATGCAACAGGCATTATTTTGTGTAATGGGCACACAATGGTTAACAAAACAGGTGATGTTGTTATTTTTATGGAAGTTCTGGGAGAGAAGAAAGAAATAAAGATGAGGAGTTCTCTGAGAACTGCTTAAGGTAGGACAATCAGGAAAGTGATTAGGGTAAAGTGACAGTTGAGCTGACACCTGAATGGTGACAGGAGCCAGGGGAGGGAGGGTTCCCAGCAGAAGGAACAAGAAGTCAAAGAACTCAGAGGCAGGAATCATCTGGGTGTGTTGGAGATACTGAAGGAGGGCCAGTGTGCTGGGAGGTGGGGAGTGTGGGGCAAGTGGGACAAATAATTCCAAGGGTATTTGGGTTGGGCTGTTGGTGTTGAGAAGAGCATCAGGATGTTTCTAGTAGAAACAAGGTAACACACACACACACACACACACACACACACACACACACACTCAATAGGGACATCTCTTTTCAAAACCAGGAAGCTTTTGGAAAATCTCCGTTGGCTCTGTGGGTTTTAATAGCTGAGATGAAGCAAAGAGCATGTTTTCTGTCATGGTTGACTAAGTCTGCACGTGCGGTATGTGCATGGATAGCTGTCCTCTCCCCAGTTATGAGCATGTGTCAGCAACAGAAATCGGCAGGGCTGCCCTGCTCAACCAGAGGGCTCATTGTGTTGATCAGGGCTGTCCCAATGGCTTCTCCTGGGTTTTAGCCATCTACTTCCAATTACCCTCCTGAGCCATCTCTTCCTGTTTTATTGATTTGGACTCAAATTTGTATTTCCACCATGCTTTAAACTGTTTCTGTCCAGTTTGGCACTGCTTGGTCCAAGCTAATCGCCCACACTCTTCTGTGTCTCTGACTGCCTGTCTCTGTGTTCCTGTGGGCCCTGCAGGACACTCATGGCTCTTGTTGCTCCCAGTTAACAGCTTTGGAGATGATGAAGAGCTGTGCACATCTTCTGACTCTGATGAGGAGGTGATCAAACAGTTTGAGATTTCTGTGTCCCGGTCCCAGAGTTTCCGTTCAAGAGCACCTGAGAAAGGCAAGCAGACAAGATTGGAGCAGAAGCCAAAACTGCGCCGCTTGCTCTCTACCAGCAAAGAGGACAGCACGCAAGTGTTTGCCTGTGAAGGTATTCTTTGTATCAAAACTTCCTTTATCTAGACCAGGGATGGCCAAGGGGAAGAATGTCTTTGAGTTATGTAACCTCTGCCCTTGCATCTTGAGAGTCCCGGAAAGGAGAGAACATGGGGCAGGACCCAGAGGCTGGGGCAGGGAAAGGGCGGCTCCCAATTTTGCAGGGGGCAGCCATCCTGAAGGGAACTGGGGGAGGGAATGGATCAGAAGTTCTGAGCCCTTACTCCTGATCTGTGGGACTCCTGCCTTCGTTACAGTTCCTACTTTGTATATATTTGACACTAATGACCAGAACGGTATTTATTGAGCTCTATAACATTTTGTTGCTTTCTGATAGATACAAATATGTCACATACCTGTCCGCTGCCACTGAGATTCTGTGCCTTTTCTCCCATTTGCAGTCAAGTCTATTTCCCACATAGCTATGTAACCCCAGAAGATTTTCGGAGCCTTTCTTTTACGAGTTTGTATTATTAAAAACAATAGGTATGTTTTATTTTCCAAACAAGAACATGTATTATAATAATACTGAATAACCTCCCTCAAACAACACATGCCCTGCACCCTCTCCCTCCTTCCCTGTTTTTGGAACATCCCCACCCCCACTTGACATGAGACTTGCTGGGCAAGAACAAGGTCTTATGCCATTCTCTAGCATCTTTATACTAGGTTTGCCCTCC
Source organism: Macrotus californicus (assembly GCA_007922815.1). Classification (NCBI taxonomy): domain Eukaryota; kingdom Metazoa; phylum Chordata; class Mammalia; order Chiroptera; family Phyllostomidae; genus Macrotus; species Macrotus californicus. Next base: position 11,197 of record VMDR010009270.1, read on the forward strand.
ACAAAGGGGAGGGGAGGACCCTCTGGGGCAGTTAGCACAGCTAGTGATAGAGGGAAGCCTTGTTAGAGTCCCCCTCCCTCTGTACCACTCACACAGAATAACCTAGAAAAAGAACAATGCGATATTGCTTAGTGCTTTCCTGAGTGAAGGTCAGGAATCTCTTTGAGTCTTCTATGCCCAGAGCCCTGAGTGGGCACAGAACACTGGGAAAGGGAATGGTCTGTGAAGTGTATTTGGTGAAAAGCTAGAGAACATGTCATGCCATCCACCTCAGCCATCTGGTCTAAATGACCTGGATTCTCTAATCTATTCTTTCTTTTCTTTGGGGCTTGTGCTCAGTCAAACCAAGGGGGGCATAGTTGAGCTCTTCCATGGTTTTCTGAAACATAGTGGTAGAACAAGAAAAGAGAAAAAGGGAAGTGCAAAATTAAAAGGAGATAGCAGAGAGGAAATGTGACTTGTTATGTGATGAAGTGGGCAGAAAAAGAACGTAGAAAAAAAGGAGAATTAACAAAAACAACTCTTTTTTTAAGTGGGAATATCATAATTTGCTATTCATCATGTAATTTTATTTACTGATATGGGCAACACACCATATTTCATTGCTATTCTTTTTAGCAATATTTTTGACTCTATTTTTCAGCAGGAATATCATAATTTGCTGCCCATCACGTAATTTTACTTATCAATATGGGTAATATAACATATTTTTTGCTATTCTTTTTAGCCCCAGATGATCCAGGAAATAAATGGCTTATGTAACCACAGCATAATACTGACCTCTGTCAGTTCCTTATGCCGTCCGCTTTTCTCTCTGTCTCTCACGTGACATCACAGCATTCCTTCCTCTCCATCAAGAGGGCAGACGTGGGCTAATGAAAGGTGATAGGGGTTGTTTCCCTAGGAGTAGCTTGTTTAGTTCTAAAGCTAATGGCCCTGTTTCCCAGAAGCCTAAATGTCTAGTTTCTGATTTATACAACTGGCTGATGTTCTGAGAATTCTGACAACCACTCTAACCTATTCCTGAAATTAGCAGCATCGTTGGTCATTTCCAGTGATTCTGAATTTTTTGACAGATGGTGATAGAAAAGGTGAATTTTTCTGTACTGGAGAGAGGAAAAAGTCCACTATGGTGAATGAATTACTTGTCGGTTTTGAAGAAAGCCAGCAGGATTTTCATGGGAATAACTAACTGCATGCTAAATTTTGGGTTATCAAATGTTGTGGAAATGTTAAAGTAATTTATATTGCATGATAATCTTTCTGTGTCATTTCTTTTTGTTCATCTTTTGATCGGTGCATTTGTTTCAGCAATAAAGAATATTGAAGAGGTTAAGTGTGCCCCCCAAGAGGATTTTTTTGCCTATTTTCTATTTAGCTATTTTCACTCTACTTTAAACATGCTTTTCTAAGATCAAATTTAATTGTAGACAATTCTTACTTTACAAACGCATTCAAAATGTTGGACCAGTGAAATTAAAGGTCCAAATTCAGGTCAAACCTGAACCACAAATAAATTACTGGTAGTTTGTCTCATGATTCATCCTAAGAGAAACCCTTCATTCTAGATTGGCGAGGTTAATTTAGGATCAAGACAATGCTATCTTCATATACAACCAAGCGTTCTCTTGTCTCATGTATCTGAGTTAGTGTTATTTTGTATCCATTGTCACTGCATTCCTGATGATATCAAAGAGGGTGTGTGTGGGCTGAGGGATCTAGATCAGAGGCTGTGCACCAGATCTTCAGGCATGAAAGGTGGGCTGCAGAATAATAGTGCAGTTATTGGGGTCCCCCCACCCCTATTTTTGTACCAAGCCTTAATTTTGCTTGTGAAATAGTTAGTTTTTAGGATATTACAAAGAAGCTAGACATTACCTTCCTGGTCATTAAAAATAGCTCGATTATGTCCAGAATCTGTGCTCAATTTTGTTGGGGAACGATGAATCAGTCAGAATTGTATATATATCAGGGTGGGGCAAAAGTAGGTTTATTGTTGTTTGTGTGGAAATAGTACAATAATAAATACAAATACAAGAATAAACTGTGTCTTATGTACTCACAACTCTCTCTCCCACGGGAGAAAGAAGGAGGAGAGAGAATTGTGAGTGCAAAGAATTTATTTTCTGCTTGTAGAGGCTGGCCAGGCAACACAGTTCTGAAATGCACAGCAATGGCTGTCGGGAAGGCGAGGCTGTGACTCTCAGGATGAGCCAAAGCTGCAGTGCACAGGCAGTGAAATTTCTTCTTTCCCAGGGTCCCCTTCGTTCTCTTAAGGCCTTTTAATGGACTGATTATGCAAGATAGTCTCCTTCACTTAAAGTCAACTGCTTAAAGGCTTTAATCACATGTACAAAGTACCTTTACAGCAACACCCAAATTAGTGTTTGATTGAGTAATTGGGACCTATAGGTCAGCCACATAAAACTGACCATCACAGATGGTAAGCAGAAGTATTTGTGTCTGGGTTGTGGTGGGAGAGAGGAGTATGGGAGTGTCAAAGAAAGTAATTGGTTACACTCCATCAAAGTAGGGTATGGACTAAACAAAGGCAAGAATTTCTCTGCTAAAATTAATATGGTTGATGCGACGTAATTATGCCCTATAATTTCTATGAAGCCAGGATACATTTCTCTGACAGCAGGCAATTACTTTTCTGTATGTGCTTAAGTTGACCCGATCTTCTTTAATTTAAAGCACGGGAAGAGCATTTTATGTAATGGTGAACCACCTCTTTCCTGCTCCTTGAAGCTTGACTTGTACCCCAGATTTGCTTGTCTAATTCATCCTTGAATGTCTGTCAAGGAAAATGGTTTGTTATATTAATATAGTTCTTAATGTTTTTCAGTTATGAATAGCTTTTCAAGGCCTGATGTAGCTTTTGAAAACTCCCTTATTACTGATCTAGGTATTATCACTGTAGGAGTTGAAACTGTGGACAATTTTATGGCGGTAATTTCTTGGCCAAGTTAGATTTTGTGCTGCAACCCTGCTGGCTGCTGCGCGTGTTGATGGAGGACCCACAGTTTAATAGGACACTTTGGTGTCCATGTGTGTGAGGAGTGGTTGTGCTAATTAGAGCCTTGGAAGAAAATTCTGCCTTATCTTGTAGGGTGTTGCATATGGAAGATCCCTCGTTCTATCATTTTCTGTGGTCTTTTTAAAAGTGTGTTTGCCAAATAACTGAGGGTGTGAATGCAAAAATGTCACAGTATCCTATGAAAGTGTTTCCAAGGGGCCTGAACTGAATTGTTAAGAATAATAAGGCAGATAGGGGGACTTCTCATTGGCTTGCCACAGTTTTGCAAAATCCCAGATCAGAAGTCTGAAGTTGTGCAGAGGAGCAAGTCTGCCTGAAGACGTGTTTATATGGTTTGCAAAGGTGGTGATATATTTTTAAGTGTGTGTGGTAGGTCCTATAGTGTCTGGAAGACCACTGTCACCACCAGTCCATAATGCTACACACTTGGTTGCTTCAAGTATTTTGTTACCTGCTTAGCCTTTGAGGCTAGTTGAGGGTTTAGTGAAGTCCACTGGTGGATAAAGACTATGTGGTAGATGTATGTTGGCTTAGTGCTTTCGAGGAGACTATGTTCTAGCTGAAACTTTAAGACAGTGGAGATAATTGCTGCCATACAGTGTATAAATAAGAGCTGAATTTATGATACACACTTCATCACCCACTCACTTATCCTGTCTATATCTCTAATGTTCTTTCATCCTAGGATAAGGGCTACTGAGGGAGCCTGAAGGCCAAAGAGATAAGATATCCTTGGCTACTTTTTGGGTATGGAGGCAAGTCAGGAGGAAAGAAACAACTTAGGAAGACACTGTCAGTTTTTCCTCACTATCAGAGAGTAGCCTGGACATTGAAAGAGAGGCAAGGGATGAACAGAGTAAGGAAATGCTGTGAGAGGGCAAGGGAGGGAGAGGAAGAAGAGAAAACAAGAGAAGAGGAGGAGGGAAAGGACGAGGTCCAAGAAAAACACCAAATTTGAAGGAGTCAAGGAAGATTCAGTCATTGTTGAGGCTTTAGGTGGACAGGAAGGAAAGGACAAGCAGGACAGCCTGAGAACTTCTGTGAATGGAAATACACAACTGGCACTTTCATGAGCCAGTGGGGCCACAGGTGACACAGAGGTGGGAGGTAGTGGAGAATGAAGTTTGCTGGGTTGCGTGAGGCCAGTTCGGGCCATACAAGTAAGCAAGACTAGTATTTATGGGAGGCCTGGTGGCGACCAGGCAGATATTGTTAATATTTGATGTGTCATTCTGACAACTTCTATCATCATTTTATAGATAAGGAAACAAAGGTTCAGACGGTTCAAATTGTGTAAGTTCTTAAGGCCCAGTCATTTGGAACCAAGTCCAGTGTTCTTTGCATGAATCAAACAGAGAAATTTCTACTTGAGAGAACCATGGAAGGCTTTTGAGCAGAGGGTAATATGTTGAACTTGGAAGAGAAAAGAAGGAATGGTAGAGTCAGGAGACCTTACGCCCTCCATGGTTGGTTACTGTTCTTGCTTTCTAGATCCATCCCCAAAGTTTTGTTTGTGGTCAATAGCTCCAACAAAATGCTAATGGTTTAATTTATTCTCCTAACATAAACACACATCCTTTATGCTCTATTATTAGAAATTACTTAACCTTCTACCCCACATAATGAATTAATGATCGTCTTGATTCTATGGACCAAGTTTATCCATCAGATGATTGGAATGATGTTTCTGCAGGTGTTATTTTGTGGGTCTTGTATTTGAGGTCTTGATTGGTGTGGTTGCTGTTGCCTAATTTCTCTAAATAAAAAGGTATAAAATAATATATTTGAAATAGTTTCCTTATTATAAATTCAGATTTGGATGGAGCCAGCCAACTGAATTATTCTGAAAATCTGTCTTGTGGTGAAGAGGATCCCATCTCTGCCCCCTCACAGTCCCCGTGCGAGGCGGGTGATGCCAGGCACCAGGGTGCACCTCCCCAGGAGACCAGTGTGGTGCGCAGCCTCCGTCGCCAGTCCACAGAGGGCAGCTTGGAGACGGAGACTGCATTCAATAACCGGGGACTTGAAGACTCCTATGCCACTGACAGCTCCTCTGTGTGGAGTCCAGAGGCAAGTTACTTGTTTTCCAGTCCTTTCTTGCTTCAGTGTTTTGTGCTCTGTCTAGTTCTTGCTCTCCACCCCTCCCCCATCCCTCAAGGAAAAATTCCTCCAAAAAGAAAGCATTGCGTTGAAAAACAAAAACCTAAAGTGCATTTATTTAAATAGATTTTTGTTCAGATGACCAAGGTCTGACCCGTATGTGGACCAATAGAAGAACCATGAATACATTTCTAACAACATGGAAAAACAGGAAGAAGAATGGCGGCAGGATAGGCCCAGTAACAATCCGGTTTCTTTTTTGCATAAAGGAGTTTTTTGTTCTTTAGGGAGACTGGTTTATTTCTCTTATGGTTTCTGTTAACTGGAGTCTATTTTTATTCTTCAGTTATGATTACTTGAATATGAGAATTATTTGAAAATTTAACTAAAACACAGCCGCCCTCCAGATGAAACTATACAAGATACTGTGATGACGACCTTGCCGTATGTTTGTTAGCTTTTGATTGAATTGAAAGATGTAAGAGTTGGCATTAGTCTGTAATGGCTCTCTGGCCATTGACTTTGCTTTTTGAAATAAATCTGTGATAAAATATGCTTCTTCTGAATTTATTTTTCAATTAAAACTTACTCCAGAATGTGCCTAGTTAACCAGAAATGTGATTAGAGAGGATGATGCTAGAAACTGCCATTTATTGAGCAATTACTATGTGCCAAGGATTGTGATAAGGATTTTACAAATACTGTTTTGTCCTACTGGAATTTATGGTTATTCCTCATTAGCTAGATCCCTCCTATAGTGATTCTATAACATTAAGAGATATTAAATAGTGGTGTCTAATACCTTCATTGAAATTAATTTTGATGCATTGTCATATAAGTAATATAAAACTTCAGTATAATTTGTGGGGATAGAAGGAGAAGGGTGAATGGGTTTTTTAGCATCAGTCTGACCAAGAAAATAAATCGGATGAATCTCTTATTAGGGCCTGGACTGTCATATACACAAATGTGCATCAAAGAGAAGGGGAAAAATTACAGAAAATCACGTCCCAAATCCTTACTGCTAATGCACTGGGGCATGTGGAGAGAGCGTGAGGAGGTGTGCATATATGTGTGCATGCATGCCTGTGCGTTGGTCTTCCTGCTAAGGACAGGAGATGGTGACTCAGTCATGCGGCACGTGGCTTGTTAAAAGCAGCCCTTCCTATAGAGACACCCAAAGCTATTAACCTTATAAGTTTTGTAAAAAAAAAAAAAGTGCTTCCCCATCAGTTTACTGTTAAGAGTCATATCAAATCCCACACAGTAACATTTAACATTTAAAAATATTCTTTTCGGTTCTCTTACCAGAAAAATAAAACAGAACTGTTTACCTGCCTAGTGATACTCCATCCCCTTGATCACTGTACCATTAGCCTGGGAATTTGCCTGCCTTGTGGAGCTTTAACAGAAGACTTGGTGTTGAGGGCACTAAATGTTCTCAGACTCCAAAAATACCCAGACGTCTCTGTGTGCTCCATTCAACCTCCTATCTATTTTGAGACAAAAACTGTAATTTGTGCTCTTACAGTAGAACCTCAAATGCAGCTCAGAGGCAATTCCTGTAACTGCCTGCTTGGCAGGCTTAGCTCGCCTTTTAAGAATTGATTTATTTGCCTCTTAGCTGTGTTAAGAACCCTGTCTTCCCCCGTGTATCTGGCATCAGGAACACATTGTGGGTCTCTACTTTGGGCCGCACAGATGACATCAACACTATCTTGCTAAAACAGAAAAGCTTTCAGTTGGATAGAAAATCTTTAAACCTACACGGGTTTTGGACAGTGTGGTACAAGTATTCCCATCTTACAGAAAAACCCAGGCTATTAGAGCTGAAGGAATCATTTATTTTGACTTGGAAGGAAACCGGTCATGCTGTGTGACTCCCTGTGAGGTGGATGGATTGTCATGTGCTGTTCTTCTCTGTTGGAAAAGGCCATCGCTTTTTCCTGCAAACCCACGGCTCGGTGGGGAAGACAATGGGGAGGTGGCTGGTGGTACTGAGCTCACAGGGAGACAGGTGTCCCACTTTGCATCGCTGTTTCCACTGATTAACTGGTTGGCCTTGAGAAGTTAATTAAAATCTGCCAAATGGGGATAAAAATGAAGAGATTTTTACCTTGCAGGAAGGTCAGATGGATTAGTGATATTAACAGTACCCACATGAGGAGCTCCTTTGGTTGCCTGGTGATAGGTAATGTGTGTTGAAATGATTAATTGCTCTGCAAATACCAGCGTCCACAAATCTTCATTTCAGATCAACCTAGGAAGGGGCCACAAACCCCTATTTTCATGGGCCACTGTTTGGATCGACCCTATCCAGAGCTTGGACTTTGCCTGGAGCTGTGTCTTATTTCGTTATTAGAGCCCCCCCGCCCTCCAGGACTTGACCACAAATCTGCAGGTGCAGTGAGCGTTTATCTGAATAGAGATAGCCTGATGGATACATAGAGAGACAGTCATTAGTCAGGATATTTTACCTTGGCTTGGAAGTTGATGTAAAACTGGAAATTGTTAACACATATTAAGAGTGGGGGCCTAAAAGGGTGTGAAATTCAAAGTAGTTGCGTTTCTAATTCCCTTCTCCCATCTTACTCCCTCTTTATCTCACACACTTACTATGCATGTAAGTAACCATGGTGAAAGGTTTGGGGAAAGGAAGGGAGACATCATGTTCAACATAAGGTTTTGGATTTTAAGCATTCATCCTGGTAAATCCTACATAGTCTTGGCTGTGCTTATGGTGTTGGGGGCAGGGAGTAAATTACTTAGCCTTTCTGAGCCATAGTTCTCTCCCCCATAAAAAGGAATATATTAATATACCTACCTCGTTAGGTTAATGTGAATATTTAAAAAGATAATATTTCTTAGGTGCATTTCCCTCAAAGCATAGGAAAGAGTGAGGGACAAGGGAGTGAGCGGGGAAGAACCGAGGATCATTATGAGTATGCTCAAGTTGGCACTGCTAAGCATGACTCACAGCTTGATCTTGTGGGACGCTGTGAAGCTTTATAAACTCATCTCAGGACCTCTTTCCAAGGGGAGAAGAGTTTAGTGCATGAGGCATTAACTCCCCCACACATTGGACTTTCTATACATGAGTGTCAAGCAGGATTCTGTAGCTTTCCAAGCCTTGACATCAACAGAGAGCCTTTGGTGGCAGGTGAGAGTCACATAGCATGGCAGGAGGTAAGACTTTATTGGGTTTCACCAGGCTGAAGCCACTTAAAGCCTAGACAAGCTGTGCCTGTAGGGGAAGATGGAGTAAGATGTAAGACCAAGAAGGTCTGAAGTGCATAAAAGTGGGCTTTTTATAAAGTACATATAAAGGGTATAGTATGGTACCTGGCATAAGGCAGAGTTTGGTATGTTATCTATTATTAGGATGCTCTGGCAAGCAATACAGAGATGATCAAGAGTAGGCTAAAATAGATGGGAGTTTTAACAGAAGACTGTGACTTGAGTTTTGAGTTGGCCTAACTCCTTGGAGACTTGCTTCTAATATTATATCTACACTAGTCAGTTGTGTTCAAAAGTCTCTATAGCAACCACTTTTATCACTTGAAACTAAGTGCCTCTGAATAGAAACACTCACACATGAATGCATGCATGCTCTGAGGAAAAGAGAAGAAGCTTCCCTTATTTTGCAAGAAGCCTAAATTTTCTTGCTAGACTAATGTGAATTTTAAGAGAGAGAGCATTTAATAGATATCTCCTATATGTCAAGTCCTTTAATTTTCAAAACAACCCTGTAAAGTAGGTACCCTCTCTATTTTACTGTTGAGAAAAACAGAAAGTGGTAATGATTAAATAACTTGCCCAATATCTTTGCAGTAGCAAGTGGTAGACCTGGGATTTCTAAGGCTGTCTCACTCCAGAGAACCGTGCACTTGTACTTGAGCTCTGTTGGAAAGTTATGTTGATGCAGGTGCATTTTTGAGGTATTTTTCATATGTATATTTAAATAAGGTCTTTAAATTAGCAACGTCTGGTGTTCCATCATATAAATAAGAACAGATTCTGATTTACAATAAGAAATCAGAACAAAATTTAGTTGTGGCTAAGAGTCATGCCTTCAGAGGAAAAATCAAATTAGGCTGACATTATTTATAGTTGGTTGGAGGGTGGTTCATTACAGTAAATGCAGTTCAGCTCAGTTTTCTCAGTGAGGTCATCAGATCTGACTGGCTACAGGTGAACTGCTGTCTAAGGGTGATATTTCATAATGGGAGCCTGTTTGAAAATAGGTAGCACCAGTCTACTGATGGGAATAGATATTTATAGAGTCTGTTCTGAGCCAGGTATTTTTTCACATCTATTAAAACCTCACAACAGCACTCTATCAAGTAGACATCTTAATGCTCTTTTTTTTCAGCAAGAGTACAGAAAGGATGGCCTATTGGGCCAGGGTCAAAAAGCTAGTCAGTGATAGAGTTATGATTTCTATTTGGCACTTGTGTATATATTCAGCCTGGGTGTCCTGTCTCCAAGTCCAGTGTTGCTGTTCACTAAATGGCTGCTGGGGATGCCGCCCGAAACCCTTGCTACTCAAACTGTGATACGAGGCCAACTGTGACATCCTTGTAACCTTCTGTGAAGTGTAGAATCCCAGACCCCACCACAGTCCTACCAAATGAGAATCCCTGGATGATGCAAGTCCATGTGAACATTCGAGAGGCTCTGCCCTAAACGTTTCTCCCATGATCCCTATCTACTGAGGGATCAGCTGTCCATGACCCCAATTTCGTTAGGATTCTTGTCTTCAGGAGGTGCTGGCCCATACAGCGCAGTCCCAGGCTTAACCATTTCTCCTTGGACTCAAGGTAGTTACCCCTTGGCAGTTGTGTCACTGAATAATTTTAGACTTTGCCTCTCAGTTGGTTTCAATGATTGTGGTCTATTGTATTTTTTGAGAGGCAGTGTAGATGAAAACTGCAAAATATAAAAGCTTTGTTCATTTATTCCAAAAGCATTCATGAAGGCTCCCCATATGCCAGGCATTGTGCCCTCAAAAAGTTCACAGTCTGATGGAGAAATAGGCCAGTAAACAGACCTTTCTAATCTAGAGGGATCTGAGCTAACAGTCAGAAAGTACAGGGTTCTGAGGTTGCACAGAGGGACATCATCTCGCTGAAATGTTGTTGGGCGTTATCATTTCCATTCCTAATCTTTTCCTCTCTCTGCAACAGGAGCAAGATGGAGCCAATTTTCAGGTGTCACCTGGGGTCCCAGAGCCCATCTCAAAATGTGGTGATCTGGATGTCATCTTTGAATACAGAGCCGCCAGCCAGAAACTCACAGTGACCATCGTGAGAGCACAGGGCCTCCCGGATAAGGACCGAAGTGGCATCAACTCCTGGCAAGTTCACATAGTCCTGCTGCCCAGTAAGAAACAAAGGGGCAGGACAAACATACAGAGAGGGCCCAACCCTGTCTTCAAGGAGAAGGTCACCTTCGCCAAGCTAGAGCCCAGAGATGTGGCTGCTTGTGCCATCCGCTTCCGCCTCTACGCTGCCCGCAAGATGACCCGTGAGAGAATGATGGGAGAGAAGCTGTTCTATCTCAGCCACCTGCACCCCGAAGGGGAAACAAAAGTGACTCTGGTTCTGGAGCCAAGAAGTAATATCACTGTGAGTATGTCAAGTGGTGCTGCTAACAGTGCAGTGTGTTTGAGGATGTGGAATTGTCAACTCTTGATTTAGTACATTCAGCCTGTGAATTCAAACACTTTAATTTAATTTTCCTTTTGGCTCTCCTCATCCTTCTAAGCACTTTGTGCTTCAGTGGGTTTTTCATGCCCATCTTCCCTATAGCCTGATGGATGTCCATTTCAGGAAACAAGAACACAGTGTGTGGAGGGCCTGGGAAAACCAGGAGAGGTGGCTAGGCCTTCTAGTTAGCTGATAAATGGTCCTACCACCCATTCCTCCATCTCCCACTCTGTCCCCAGTATGCACTATGATGAAGTTCAGAGATGGGACTGTCAAGGCGAGGTCCTTGACAAGTGTGCCTGTGCAGGCTGCAAACAGTAGTCCAGAACTCCAGCCACTTCTAAGACCTTCCATTTGTCTGACCAAGCTTCTCCATGTGCCCCATCCTCTGCATTCCCTGGGGTGTCAAGGAAAGACAGTGCAGCTTGGGTTTCTACAAGGTAGACAGCTCCCTATTGCCATGGGTAATGTGTCATCTAGTACAAGTATCACCTTTTAATAAACATGTAAAAAGATCAGGTAGCTATCTTGGGCTTTGGGGCCAACTGAGTGCCTACTGTATGTCAGGAAGGGGATGCAGGAAAGAACCCAATGGGTGATGCCCCAGCCCTCAGGGAGCTTCAGGCTGGCAGAGGAGGGCAGCGCTAGGTAACCCAAGGCAGGAAGGAAAGAAGAGCGTGACAGAGGCTGCCATTTGTTTAGAAGGGTCAGAGAAAGTTTCTTTGAGGTGCTGATAAAATCCAGAACTAAGAGGACCCAGGGAAGAAGCTGGTGACACATGGAGGACCAGGGTGTCAGACAGAGTGTCATGCACAGGGGTCGGTCAGGGGTGGGAAGGAGCTCGTGAGGTCTGAGGACGAGGAAAGGAGCCAGAAAGCCTGGAGTGCAGCAATGGGAGATCCAGCCACTGTCATTTTAAATAGGTGTCTCAAAATTAATATCTCCAGACCTGAAATCCTGACTTTTACCTCCCTTAATCTATTCTACCTGCAGTCTTTCCATCTTGGCTAAAGGCAATTTCATTGTTTAGTTGCTTAGGTCAAAATCCTATTGGTTCCATCTTCAAAATACAACCAGAACCCACTGTCTGCTGGATGAAATGGCCTCCTGGTGTTCTCTCTGCTTCCTTTGCCCCCTCAGACTCTTCCCAACATGGGCTCAGAATGAGCCTTTAAAACATAACAGTGAGGTGATTACTGGGGGGAGGGGACTGAATGGTGATGGAAAAAAAGATAATTAAGGTTATATTCAAAAATAATAAGTTAAAAAGGATCCCTAAGCCAGATTATATCTCATCTCCAGTCCCTTTTTTCTTCTTAAGCTCTGAGTAAAGCATATCTGAAATCATGAAAAACAGAAGCCACAGGAGGTCAGAAGGAGTCCCACCTGCACTATAGAGCTTAGGGATAGGTATGACCACACCCCTGTTTCTCTGTGCCAGGCCTTGTGCTGTGTGCTGGGAGCACAGAGTTGAGTGGAGAAAATGAATTAGTATGAAAGAACTTTGAGGGTCAACATTTTTCCCTTCTTCAGTTATTTGTTGAGCATGATTATATGCCAGACAGTGGATTATGTATGCACTGTGGCCTGAGAGATTACAAGAATTGGAGGAGTCTGAGTTCCCCAAGTGGACAAAGACAGTAAATGGCATTTGAAGTGGGGCACAACCTGGGGAAAATCACAATGTCATGAAAGGGCCTGGGCTATTGATGGGAGAGGCAAGCTAGGTAGAGATAGGCACCACCGTAGACGGTTCTATAGAAGCAGAGGGGAGGGGGTGGCCCTCACCCAAAACTCAGCAAATATTCCATTGTTGGCTTGTCATCATCCAGCAGGAGCTATAGGCACCTATCAAAACCACCCGGTCCAGTAGATTACAAATTGCATTCCGTGAAAGCCTGGGCTCTAGATGTCCATGGCTTGGTAAACAGGATAGTTTCCTACAGACATAAAAGAATGTTTACGTACTTTTAATGCATTGATTCACTGGCATTACTGATGAGAAGTTTCAGGAGATGATTTCCAACATGGAGGAGAATGGTTTCAGCAAAGCCTGACGTGCCCGTTTCCGGTGGAGGAGGCGGTGGCTCCGGGGGGCTGGCCGGCTCCCCTGCAGAGCTGACTCCTGCTCCCCTTCCTGAATGAGAATCCACGCAGTGATCTGCTTGACTCACCTCCTCCCGACATGTCTGGTGCATAAAGTGGGTGCTTTGGAGCAGCGTGCACGTGAATAACCATAAAAGAAGGTGTGGGCTCTCCCCTGGGCACACCTGGTGCCTGCAGGGTCTCTGAGATTGCAGTCACGTGTTGCCTTCTGTATCAAAATTTTGTTAAAGTGCTCACTTTCAGTGTCATTTATTTCTAAGGAGAAAATATATAGCATCTGGCATATTCCTGACCTTAAGAAGCAGAACTAGGGGCCAAATGTTATGTGCGGTGGTAGACATCCAGCGATCCTTTTTTTCTAGTGAAGACAAAATGCCCTTTGAATTGCTACATTCATCACAGAGCTGCAGAGAACAGAGTGGATGGGTTCCACAGAAACACTGGAGCACAAATTACACGGGAGGGAATTTGGGTCTATATTAAATGTATTATTAGTTTTCTATGTATCTTAGATGGTTTGATTTACGCTAGTAATAACATCTTGGCTCGTTTTGTCTTAGAGAGGAAATATTGAATGGAGACAGTTCTTGAAACAAAGATGTCAGCTGATAATGCAAGGGCTCTCATCCACTGCTGTGCTCCCTAGACCCATTATCATTCACACGGAGTGCGCCCTTCCTCAGTAATCTTTGGCAGCTGTTGAGATTGGGCTACAATTTCACCAAACATAATATTGCCTTTCTGTAAGGGAGAGTAGTGCAGGATGGGCCAATGGATTCTTTGTTTTTCTTCCCCTCCAGAGTGGAGAGTCTCCGCTCAGCCCATCTGCCGTTTCTCACAGTGATAGTGCTTCATCCACGCAGTCGCTGTCTCATGGAGGGGCGCCAGAGCTGTTGGTGGGGCTGTCCTATAATGCCACAACGGGGCGATTATCTGTGGAAATGATCAAAGGCAGCCATTTCCGAAACCTCGCTGTGAACAGAGCGCCTGGTAAGTACATGCTCCTTCCAGGGGCAAGTACAAGGCTGTGTCTGCTTTCACTGTAATTCTTTAACTTTCACAATAAAAGTTATCTTGGTTTGGCTTAGACAGTCTTTACAAAGTGATACCTCTGGGTTTTAAAATTGCCTATTTAATTAGTTGAAGGCTTCTCCAATATCTAGACACATCTTGACATGAAATAGGCTGACCTTTATGTGTATATTATTTAAGAGAAAAAAATGATGCCTTTTCAGCAACACAATGTGTATGGGCAATTAAAATCTGCTAATAAGTCCCAGGCCCTCAAGCACCTTTAAAGAGGTAGAGCTCAGGCTTTGGAGTGAGGCAGGTCTATTCACTTTCCCACTAGCTTTGCTTTGATCTGTGCAATTTGCCTGTCTTTTCTGAATCTTGGTAGACTCATTTAGAACAAAAGGATATTAATAGTATCTTCCTCATGGAGTTCTTTTGGGGTATAAATAAAATGATTTTTGTAGAATGTTAGCATAGTGCCTAACATATCGTGAGCATACTAGAAATGTTAATGGTTATTGTGTTGATGAGAGACGATGTGAAGGAGGAAGATCTGGGGCAATACAGGCCTGACTTGCCACTTCTGAGGTCACCACTGGAAAAATTAACTTAAGACATACTCCAATAGCTGCAGCCCAGGGTTCAGGAAATCAGAATAAGAAAGCAGCTCGTGCCAACTACCTCTCAATACCCATGAAGCTGTAGATTGAACACTGGAACGATGCTGCTAAAAATGAGCTTACCTTTCATGATCTTGCTTGTCAGCAAAAAAAAAAAAAAAAAAAAAAAAAAACTTGAAAGGGGATAGGGAGATGATTTTTGCCTCAATTGTGCCTTCTGGATCTCATGTAAGTACATCTAGTCAGAGGAACCTAGTTTGAATCCAGAATGCTAGCTGCAAGAGAGTCTGAAAAATGTTGTTGTATTTCCAGCCTTTCAATAAAGGAAGATAAACTAGAAAAGGGTAGGAGGAGGGTAGGTAAATTAGAGGAGGGCAAGTGAGCCTGTCCCTCATTGACACCAAAGTCCTCCTGATATAAGAATGGAATCAATAACAACACGGTAGGCTGTACGAGTCAATGGACTCTGGCCTCACGTGTTAGCATCAGGTGAAGAGCCAGCAGAGCTGGTAGAAAAAGGTTGGATCCAACAACCAAATCTTAGCTCTTACTCTTTATAGCCTTTACCTATGCTGCACCCCATGAAGTCTCTGTTCAATGGTGTCTTGTTAGCCAACCTGTATTAAGCCCATTAAAGCAAATTTGAAAGGAAAGCTCCCTACACTGGATAGGTGCACGAAACATAATCTGTGTTGACACTCAGAGTCAGATGAGAGTCATTTAAAATGCACAATAGATGCTGATTATTAATTGCATAGCTAAACTCTCTTTGTTAGGTACAGCTTTGCTTTTTAAAATAGCTCTGGATTTATGAAAGATCTGGACTTACTGCTTTATCTTTGAAGCTTTTGCTGGTCTTTCCCTGTCCTCACGAGGTTTGGTGAGATCTGAACAACTTGGGGGAAGGAACATGGTGCTGCTGCAGAGAATGATGGGAAAGTAGATCACACAGTTGTGATTCATTCTAGTGCCTGCTGGGAAGCTATGTGTGCTGGGTAGTACCAGGCAATACAGTGGGTGAGGGAGGACAGCATGGTGGCTAAGAAAGTATCCCCTGGAGGCCCAAAGACTAAGGTGTGAATTCAGGCTCTGCCACTTACCAGCTGGGAGTTCCTAAAGTTTTCAGAATCTCAGTTTCCTCATCTGTAAAATGGGGTCATCACAATACATAGGCTGGCATACTGCATATAAAGCTGTGATATTGAGGATGCTATTATTATATTTTCATATATTTTTATATGAAAGAAAATATGCCGAAGGGAAATTCTGTGACCAATGTTTAAAACAAAATAGGAAAAAATGCAAGTTCTAATTTAGAAACTGATTTGATTCCAGAATTTTTAAGTCAGTTTGGCATTTATGACATTATTTTTCATAGACATAGTGTTGTGATTTAACTTAAAATGTAACTGACATGCTGTGTCTTTGCAATCAAAGTGATAGAAGACAATGTTGCTGTGATGCTATTAATTAAAACAGAAACCCAATAGGGAAGACAAAAGTTTTTTGTTTCTGGAGAATGCTGGTACTTGAGGAAAATCCCGCTTAATTAGGAGGGGTTGAGAAAGTAGAGGGTTCCTTTGTGGAGATTCTGAAAGGGACCTCTTGGTACTTTCAAGGGCTTTAGATGTTGATGGCATTGGCTCTTCATTATGTCTCACTTCGTTACGCCACTAGCACTCCTTTGGCAGTCGTCAGGCAAGCTCAGGGTACATTTTTAGTTCCCATATGGAGGAGAACAAGAGAGAGAAAGGGGGAGGGAACAAGAGTTTTATGAGGTAACTGAGCAGAGTTGGAAGAAATGGGGGTGGGGTGAGGCGGGGAGAAGGGGAGAGGATGCACGTGGGGAAATGAACGGGACTGAGAGTGGGGGTGGGGGGGGAGCCTTGCAATTGCACCGATCTCCAAGGTGGAGGTGGAGGGAGGACAAGGCGTGACACCAAAGCCCTGTGTCAGCATCCACCATGAAGGAGGTGCCTGCCAGGGGAGACACATGTAGGAACACGTATGTGTACAGGTCACAAATCCTGTGCTTGGGACTCTGGGCATGGGTGCAGCTATTTTGTCTGTAAAGAGAGGACAGCGATCCTGTCTTACCGAGTGGCTATGAGAATGTGAAGAATAGTTCTTAGGGAAGCTGAAGGAAAATAGGCTGAGTCTGAGTATTGGGAACTTTCCTTCCCTAGAATATTGGCATTTCTAAATCTTGCTGGAAACAGAGACAAAGGCTGGGATTTAGATGTGAGAATTTTTCTCATCTCAAGATATATATCATGAAACAGAAGATAACTTTGAATTCACCAGCTTGACTCAGTCAGATGACTGTTCTGGTATTTTAAACTTGTCTTCAAAGAATTGGACAAATAGTAGATGTGGTTCCTCTCCTCTATTAGGGTCTTAGACAAAATAAGCCACTGAAATGTAAGCTTCCCTTCCCAAACCTTTGAGTTAAATCCTTGGGGAGAAGGCTCAGTGGGGGGGGGGGGCAGGTTTTACTCTGATGAGCAGGAGCTGGTGGGAGCATACTTAGAAATGTGAGTCTCTGCACCAGCACCCCCATCCCCAATCCAGAATGGCTAAAACTAAAAGACCTATTCCACCAAGTGTGGAAAACAGAACAACTACTTAGGGAAAAGGCCTAGCAGTTTCTTATACAACTCAATATGCACTGAAATCCAGCAGTTCCATCCTGAGGCATTTACCCATAAGCCTTTAAAAAGATCCGCACAAGGAGGCTCACGGCATCTTTATTCATAATGTCAGAAACTGCATTAGACCGGGCAGCTTAAACAGCAAAAATTTATTTCTCATGGTGGTAGAGGCTAGGAATTCCAAGCTCAAGGGGCCAGCTGGTTGAGGTCCTGGTGAGAACCATCTTCCTAGTTTGCAGGCTTCCCGGTTTGTCCTCACATAACAAGAGGCAGAAAAAGATCATCTCTCTAATGTCTCTTATGGCACTGATCCCACTCATGATTGCTTCACCCTCATGACCTAATGACCTCCCAAAGGCCCCAAATGCCATCGCACCTTCAAATGGCATCACGCTGGGGAATAGAGCTTTGATGTGTGAATTTGGGAAAATGTACACATTTAGTCCAAAGGGCTAATGGAGCAAAACATGACAACTAAAGAATCTAGGTGATGGGTATAAGGGTGTCCATTATATGATCATTTCACATTTTTAGTGCATTTGGCAATTTTAGTTATAAAATAGTGGGCAGGAAAAGTGCTCTGGAATAGGTCAGCTGGGTCAGGGGGATAAAAATAAAACAAGAGTCTTAGCCATACGTCGGGGCTTCTGTTGTTGGCATGATGTAGTTTTTATTGTGATGACATCTCAAGGTTGAGCCCTGTTCCCCTGACTCTACCTTGGACAGGATAGGCAGGGGGTCAAGCAGCTGAACCCGAGGACATTTTCTGCAGTACCCTCCATAAACCAAATTCATCCCAAGAAAAAGTATGTGGCTGGGCATTTTCTCCAAGTTTAACCTTTTCTTTGTTCATCTGATAGGTTGGTAGATAAATAGATAAGTAGGTAGGAAGGTAGGTAGATAGATAGATTGATTGATCCATAGATAGATAATAGATAATGTAGATTTAGATATAGATATATAAATCTATCTATCTATCTATCTATCTATCTATCTATCTATCTATCCATCCATCCATCCATCCATCCATCCATCCATCCATCAATGTTTTGGTGAAAGTGACTGTGTTATAAATTGCTGTGTTTTTTCAAATCGTAGATGGGCTAGGAAAGATAAAACAGGCTATTTGAAAATTACTGAAACTGTGCCCTGGCTGGTGTGGCTCAGTGGATTGAGCACCGGCCTGTGAACCAAAGTTTTGCTGGTTTGATTCCCAGTCGGGGCACATGCCTGGGTTGTGGGCCAGGTCCCCAGGGGGGCATGCACAAGAGGCAACCACACATTGATGTTTCTTTCCCTCTCTTTCTCCTTCCCTTCCCTGTCTCTAAAAATAAATAAATAAAAATCTTTAAAAAAAAAGAAAATTACTGAAACTGGCCCATAGATCCTATTCAGAAACAATATATAAATGAGGTAGCAAAATAAACTAATCTTAGCCCACATCATAGAACAACAACATACCAAGAATCATTTTGGGCACTTTCAAAGTACTGACTCATTTACTGCACATGGGCAGTATTCAAGAGTATTGTTGTCATGATTCCTGTGAGATGGTACAAGAGAGTCTACGAATCTGGTGCAAGGAATAGTCTCCACGTCTCTACGTGGTGAATGGTCCAGGTGAAAAAGCAGCTCTGGAAGACATCTGCAGTCCTGACACACACTTGCAAATGCTTTTGAAAAAGTCACCATGATGAATAGGAGACATTTGATTATCCACTGAATTTGGTTCACTAACAGTTTCACAGCTCTGTTCTGTCCTTTTCCTGGGCCCACCACCCAATGACGACGTGGCTTGACATTGCATTTAACCTCCCAGAATTTCCTTTTCTTGCCTATTAAGTGAGGTTAACAAGCTAATGTTACTGATACAAGTGCTAGTTAAAAAGAATGTTAGCTTCTCTGTTGCAGGTTCTCTCTCTCCATCCCCATCTCTGCTGTGTCTCCTTCTCCAACACACTGCTACTGCATTGTGTATGTGTGTGCGTGTGCACACAAGCAATGGTCCTTGTCCAAACTGTCATTGCGCTGTCCCCACCAGTTAAAAACAAGTTCCCGAGCCTCTCAGCGTGTGCCTGATGGGCCATGTGTGATAATTACACCCCAAATGATAATACTTATAGCAGCAGCATATTAACCTTGTTAGGCACTCACGATAGCAGAGAGTAGAGGAAAGAAAAACAAAAAAACAAATCAAGCCACTTCCTGTTTCATGTGAAGACAAAGTGGGATGCAGGGGTGCACACTGCACATGAAGTGCAGGGAAAAAAGGACCAAATGAAGATGCGGGGTGTCCCATCTTCATTAAAAGTCCTGGTCCAGGTTTCAGGTTCTGGTCCAGTTTACAATGCATATTTATTAATAGCCACTTTGTGCTCAGAATTATGACAAATCCATAGGAAGATTTGTATGTGGCACTAACTTCTTGAATACATAAGTGATATTCCTTTACTTACATTAACTGAATTCTCACAATCATATCAAAGTTAGAAAACATGAAAAGCATCAGGAGATAAAATACAGTTACCATGGCATATGAGTTATATCTCAATAAAGCTGCTCAAAAAGCAAGAAGAAAAGAAAAATGACAACATAAGAAGAATAAACAACTGCCAACCTCAGTCACCCATGGAAGGACAGCAGCAGGGTGGAGGACAGGCCTCTCCGCGCAACGGCTGGAGCATGGGGCGGATGTTATCAAAGTCCTGAGAGGAAAACTCCTCCACTTAGAATTCTGTGCCAGTGAAAGAAACATAAAAATACTTTCAACAAAGTTTGAAAGGGTTACCGCTGGAAGAACTACTAACTGATGTATTTCAGGAAGAAGGAAATTGAACTTGGAAGACGTGAAGTGGCAGAAGGGATAATGAACAAAAAATGGCAAACATGCAGGTAGATGTAAGCACGTGTAGACTGCATAGGTCAGAAACAGCACCAGGAGAACTAATGAACAACATTGAGAGTTCAACCTCAAAGTGGAAATAAAATTCTAGGTGGAAATAACATGAAATATGGGAAAGGGAAATGGAAATCACAGAATTCTAAGGTTCTAATATTGTTTAAGAGATATTAAGCCCTGGCTGGTGTAGCTCAGTGGAATGAGTGCAGGCCTGCGAACCAAGGGATCACCGGTTTGATTCCCAGTCACGGCACACGCCTGGGTTGCGGGCCAGGTCTCCAGCAGGGGGTGCGTGAGAGGCAACCACACACCGGTGTTTGTCTCCCTCTCTTTCTCCCTCCCTTCCCTTCTCTCTAAAAGTAAATAAAATAAATAAATAAATACATAAAATAATAAAAAAGAGATATTGATTAATTTGAGACATTAAATCAAGTGTACATGTTAAAATTTTAATCCAGCTTTCAAACAAATAGAAATTAGAATAAAAAACTTCAGTTAAGCCAGTAAGAAATCAGAAAAAGATATTTAAAAGCATAGAAATTACAGAATAGATAGCACAAACCAACACAATAAAAATAAATAAAAACTTATCAGTGGTCATAATCAATGTAAAGGGGACTGCTATGTAAAAAATAGATATTACACTAGGTTAATGTTTCTCTTCTCAGCCTCTGCCTGTCCCTCTTCCCCACAACCTCTCTCGCACACTGCAGTTTATATTGGGCCCACCCAGCATCCTAATAAGAAAAAAAAACGCGAATAAGCAACAAATTGGGCTTAGCTCAGGAATGCAGCATAATCCAAAATTAGGAAAATCTGCTGGTGTAGTTCACCATATTAACTGATCTATGAAAAACCAGTATGGTTTTCTCAATAGGTGCAAAAGAAGCTTTTGTTACAATTCATTATCCATTGTTTATAAAAAATACTCTTAGCACATTGATAATAGAAGGTATATTAGTGTAGACGGGGCTAGGACGCAATGACAGACATATCCCACAGTCTCAGTGGCTCACACACAAAGGTTTATTTCTTCCTTGTGTCACTTTCCAAAGTCAGCCAGCTGTCTCCTCCAATTTGTGACGGGGGCATACAGGCCCTTTAATAAGGGGATAATATTGTATTCAAACGTGCCCCCTATTGTTGCCGTGAAAGGCGGGGTGAGACAGTATGGGGGACTTCTTGCTTGGTGAGAATGGTTGAATACAGCCATGACTGAAGGTAACATTTATCTCCTCTTGGGTTGCGTTAATCAGAACTTGGTCCCATGGCCCAGTCAACTCAGATCTGGTGGGAGGCCTACATCATTAATTTGATACTTGACCTGAATCACTAACCATTATTCACCTGAGAAGGTTTACTAGGCCTTTGTTGTTCAGAGCCTTTTAAAATCCATCTCTTACTATTTGGAGGTCTAGAAGCAATCAGTTTTTCCAACCACAAAAGTGTCTGAATTCCTATATTCTCTCTTCTCCTTCCCTTGTTCCTTTCACACAGGTCAGGTCCTCCCCAAGCTGACCTTTCACCTCCCTGCACCTCCCAAATGAAGCCAGTTGAAATGAATACTCATGTCTGACATTCTGTTTTTCAATCTGTTTCCTGAGAGCAACAAACTCATTAGTCATATGCTCTTCCTTCCAAGTTATAGCAGATGGCGACTTTTAGCATCACATAATATGGATCATGGATCTCCACTGCTCTAGCCTCTGTTACTAGTTTCTTCATAACATGGCATGCAACTTGTAGGCCAGTGCCCATTCTTTAAAAAAAATTATTTTTCATGGTAACATTACTTCAGATGACCAATTACTACTACATCAATCAGATTTTGTCAGGAAAATAGAAAATACTCTAGGTATTTGGAGTCAGACATTGTTTATGATAGGGTTTAGGCATGTGGGGCAGGAGAGGAAGTGTCAGAAAGGCCCTCTGCATGAGATGCAGAAGTATGGGTATCACGGGAGAGATGCCAGCATGGTCTGGGCTGTGAGCACCTGGAAGGGGTGGTGCTCACGAGGATGCTTGAACACCATGGGCAAAACCCTTGCTCTGCAGTCTTTAATGCTGCACACGTGCCTGCAACTTGTCTGGACAGTTACTCCCCTTTCCTTCTGCTTTCCAGTCTCATAAAAGTAGCTTTCATTAGTGGAACCTAACTGGAGTCTTAGTCGAGATTTGGGCAAATGTGGTTTTAAGGCTTGACACCCCTTGGTCCAGGAAAGAGCTTAGAGGTAGAAATGGCGTTGCGTAGCAACAACTGGTAGGTGGTACAGATGGGAACTTGCTCAACCTCAATAGTGGGCATTTTGAGAAAATATTCACTCACTATCGTTCTTACCCCTGAAATCCCTTCAGGTCAGGACAAGATAAGGCTTCTGCTAGCATCACTTTGCAGCATTACACGAGAGGCTGAAGGCAATGCAAGACAATAAGAAAAAACAAAACTTGAAAGGGAGAAACAAAACTATAATTATTTGTAGAAAATTTGGTTCTCTGCATAAAAAATGCAAGATAATCTACAAATTTCAACTAAGATGTTTGTTTACAAAATCAGTTGTTTTCTAATATATCAGGAACAATTAGAAAGTAGAATTTTAAAACACCACTATTTATAATA
>VMDR010009271.1:0-33935 GCA_007922815.1 Macrotus californicus
GTAACAACACACACACAGGACAAATCAACAAGCACATGACTGCATCACTGAGCTCTTCCAAATGATGTAGAAAAAATATTAATGACAAGCTGGAGTGTGTACTTTTCCATTATCTGAAAAATTGGTATTAAGGAGATGCACAGCATGAGGGAAAAACAGAAAATAAACGTCGGGATAAAAAACAGAACCTTTGTCTGGGTAACTTGATGACGAATGTTCTTTGGTCAATGTTACGGAGATCAGTCACTCTCAAAGTGTGGCACCACCCTCCACCCCACGCTCCCCACCTTCAAGCATCAGCATCACCTGGGAACCTGTCAGAAAAGCAAATTATTGGACTCTGTCAGACTCCTGAACAAGAAACTGGGCACAGCCCAGCAATCTGAGCCTAACTGAGTCCTCCTTGTGATTCTAACGTGGGCCCAAGTTTGCGAGCATTTCCTCTAGATCATCTTTCACATACTTGGTCTGTGTTACAAGTGCAGACTGCTGTTTAATGAAGCTTCCATTATTTTAAAACACGGAATAGAAGGCTGATGGAGGGAGTGCCTCATGGGATAAACAGGTGAGGCAAAGGTACTGACACTTCACCTTCTGGATTAGTTTTACATCTTGCCCTGCAATAGAGACACAACTGGCATGTGTGTGCTGCTCCATCTTCTCTCAACTATCCCGGGTTAAAAACAAAACAAACAAAAAAAAAGGCGGGGGTGGCGGGGTGGGGCCAATGATCCAAGCCAGACCAACAAGAGTCCCCACCCAAGGTTCTTCTAATGAAAACTGGATTGAGAAGCTCTCACTCCTCACTGAATTCCTGAGCTAAAGGGATGTAAGTTAAGAACTGCTCTTGGCCATGTTCCTCCTGATGTTTTTATTTATAATATTGATGCTCTGAAGTCTGTGTCCAGTGCAGACTTCTTCACTGATGGCTACAGACTACCCATCCCCTTTCTCTTTCAGGTTGATGGACATCTTGAATTTAACACATCCAAAATGGGATCCTGGATTCCTCCCAGCCACCGCCCTCAAAGCGGCCCCTCCCTCAATTCTTCCCATATCACTGAATGGCACAACTAACCACCCTTCTAACCAGCCACTTGCGTAGGGAAAGATCGTGTGAATTGCACAGCTTATTCCCTCTGAGCTCCCATATCCAATCCAATAGCAAGTCCTTTTAACTCTACTTTCAAAATATTCCCAAAGGGAGTAATTTCTCACCAGTTGAGTCCAAACCACTTTCAACCAGCTTTCACTTTAGGCAAAGCCACTGTAACTTTTCATGAGGACGGTCGGGTGTACCTTCTAGCTGGATTCTCTGCTTTGACTCTTGATCTCTTACAGTCTGTTCTCCACAAGAAATATGTTTTTAAAGATAAAATCTGACTCACTTTTGGCTAAAAATCTTACAATGACTTCCTACTAAAGCAAAAATAAAATATCTACTCCTTACCATGGACTATTAGATCTTAGATAATAGGTCCTTGTCATTTCAATGTCTACCTACTTTCCCCATAGATCTCTTTGCTCCACCCTGGTCTCCACCCTTTACACACTCTCCAATCACTTTCATTTCACAGTCTTTACATTTGCTGAGCCTTCTTCCTGGAATTGTCTTGCTCCAGAACTCTGAATGACGGCTTCTATTTCATCCCTCAGGCCTCGGCTCAGATATCACTATTCAGAAGTCTCCCCGACCACCCAATATAAAGTAAACCACTCTCTTCCCCCAGTTATAAGCCATTACTTTACCTTGCATTAATTCATTTTTAGAATACATTGTTATTTGAAACTGATTATATATGCATTTATTTTCAATTTAAATTCTGTCTTTATGAACATCTACACACTCATATACAGAGCTGACCTGAGTTAATTCAGGGCTACTCTATGCCCACAGCCTAACACAACCTGTCACACATATGTAGGAACTCACTAAATTTTCATGGGATTGAAGAAAGCCATGTGGGGCAAACTCAAACACAACAGGAAGACTCAAGTCGATATGCAGGAAGAGAGTAAGAGAGGAACTTGACAATGTTCAGGTTCTTGGGTCCCTCCTACACAAAACATTTTCTGTTCTTGTATTTTTCCACACTTCGGCCATGTAAACCAGTGAAAAAGCAAATACACAAAAAAAGATATGACTTCGTTTGGATGGGCCTCATACATCTTACAACAGAAAGAGGTAAGACTGACATACCTGCTTACCTGTATGAAAAATTTAGGGATGAAGCGACCCTAATTTATTCCTTCTTACATGGGAAATTCCTTGGGGTTCTTACATATTTTGGACAGTGATTAATAAAAGTATTATTGCATGTGATTACAAAGGACTTAACCAAGGTAGTATAGAAATGCCAAGCCCTGAGTTTCTTCTGCATAATGAGGAATAAAAGACTAGCTATTGTCTGCTCCTCTGGGCCGACAGCTACAGGCTAAGTTCAGCTCATTGCACAGCAACTGGTTGGTGACACTGCCAGACAGCATTTCCCAAAACAATTAGAGTGAATGAATATTAACTTCCGCGACCACACCTCGTCAGGGTCTTGGTGGCCTTCTCAGAATTAATACATGTTGCTCTGTCAGCAAATATTGGATTTGTTGAATTAGCAGCAATTTTTTGTCTCAATAAAATTATAGAAGCAAAGCAATATACAAGTCATTTTATATTAGTTCCTTTCGTAGTCATATCCTCTACTGTAAAAAAAAATAAGCCACGGCCCATTATTCCTTAACTCACCTCCAAACACATTGGCTTAGCGGTTCTGGAACAGCACAGTTGGCTGAAATCTCTGACCTCTCGCTGACCTCACTTTTTTCATGGATGTTCTCTGCACATTCTGAGCTCAGGTATTGGCTTAAATATCACCACTTGGGAAAGAACTTTCTTATTCACCCTAACTAGGGCTCCCTGTTATTGTCTGCTTTAGCTGCCCCCTTCTTTTCTTCATAGATGTTGTTATAATTTATTATACTTATTACTTGCTCATGATCTCTCACTTTCTACTAGATGGGAAGCTCATTCAGTAGTACAGAGATCATCGCCATTTTATTCATTGTTCTACCTTCGATACTTGTCTGATCACAGGCACTCCAGAAATATGCACTGAATAAAAGCAAAACACGGCAAGAAAATAATACAAGGAACGGTTACCTGTTAGAAGATACACTGAGGAGAGAGTCCCAACAGCTGAAGTGGCCAGCGACCATGGAGCAAGAGACTGAGGAAGTAGAGGCCCGAGCAAGAGGGAGAGGGACTGAGCCAGGGCAGGAGGAACGAGGAACAGCAGGGCAGGGCAGAATGAGAAGCGCGGGAGGGAAAACATCTAGAGATGATGAGGAGGAATTTAAAGTAAGATAACCTCATACCAAAGTGTTTGGGATCTAAATTCAGTGCAGAGGCACAAGTCATCCGAGGTCAATTTTATCTTTAAAAATTTCTAAAACTTCTCCATAAATACCTATAGAAGATTCACTATATTCAATCCTGTAGAATCACATGTATACAAAATATAAAGATTAACATACAAAATATACCCAGGTGCACATACGAAACTATCATTTTATATTTTCATACCATGAGACAGGCCTGAGAGCACACGGTTTCATGTATGTTAAATGTTTGTATGATGAGACTCTATTTACTTACAGCATATCTTCTGAAAACTCAAACTACTTAATATTTAACATACTCTCATTTGACAATGCTGGTGTCCCCTGAAAAATACCTCTGGTGAAGGGAGACAACCATTTGCTTAAAATCTGCTTCACTCCTGACTCACTGGGAAGTAGGAGTTTTGCCACCTGTTATGGAATTCAAGCTGTGGTCAGGCCTCCAACTTGGGGAAGGTGATGCAAAAGAAAAGCAATGTTCATCGTGAGCCCTGGATGTCAAAGAGTTTGAACCCAGAGTTATTAAGTCCTGAGGTTTGTAAGCTTTGACACTGATATTGTTCAGCACTCAAAGTGTATACTCAATTTCAAAAAATACATACTACTAAAGTATTATTTTTTTTTCCCAATCTCTTTCAATATCAGCATGTCTATTGAAAATTCCTGGGAGCTACCAAGTGCCATCTGTTTCCTTGTCAAATTTTGCCCCCACAATCACAGACAAATATTGTTGCTTTTTGTATGCGTGAGGTTGCTTAGGAACGATGTGGTTGCATTTACAGGTTGGGCTGTGCCTGAGTCTCTGATGATGAGCCTGGTGCAAGTATAAAAAAAGTTGCCTGAATTCTGCAAACAGCCTGCAAATCAACTTCCAATCCAGAAACACATTCGTGAGCAAATGTCCCCTGGCAGCATCTCACACACAGACACACATTAAGGATGATGTCTTCTCTGGAATCCATCATCAACATCTATGTGACCCAACGGGGCATTTTCATGTCAGCTGGAAAATTTAGCAGTTGGGACCCCTTTGCAGGTGATTTTTTTAAAAAAATGTTAGCTGTATACAGTGTGCTCCTTCAGCCTCAGAAGATTGAGCTGACTATAAAGAGTCCCCCCAAAATAGATTTCTTGAGCCAAATACAGTCAGAGCATCCCTCTGCCAACCCACCGGTGGTAGTGGTGGGTGGGGGGGGGGTGAGTATTCCAGTTCTATTAGTGTCAGTGAAAGGCAGAGAGTTGTGAACACACAGTGCAGAGAGTGGCAGAACGTATCCTGGGAGAAGGGTAGAGCAGAAAAAGTAAAAGCAGGAAAAAAAAAAAGAGAAAAAATCAACAAAATATTGTGAATCTGGCAGCTGTGTTTATTCAGAGAAAAATACCAGTTTGAAAAAAAAAGTCAACCCCATGGCTTTTCTGTCACATTATTTTATCAAATTGTTGATCAGACCAACCTAGTTCATTTTAAACGGCCAAGCACACCTCTCACAGCTCCCCAAAGAGAAGAAAGTTCACGTGTAGTTTCAAAAGTGTGATGCTGGACCCCTATCAACTTGGACACTGTTCTAAATATCTGGCACGAAACTGAAGTATCAGCAATCAGCAGATACTTCAATTTACTCTGAACAACTGGATATTTTAGGGTATGGGGTCAAATTCCGACTCGGAGTTAATCACATCCTGCTAACAAAGTACGTCCTTTAAAACATCAGCTCTGTCTAGTTCAGGCGTACTTCTCCACTCCCCAAACCTTGGGCAGTATCTGGCTTCCTGCTTGAATTTAATTCCTTCTCAGAGCCACTCCTCCAAACACCTGGTGCAAGTACCCTTTGCCAGGCACTATTCATGACACCCCATGTAAGCGTGATCTTCCTGAAGGCTTCACAGAGAGGTTCACATTCTCTTTCCCTAATTGCGACTGAGGAAACTGACACTCCGAAGCTTCATAGTTTTCTTCACATTTGTTTGACTACAAAACACATGGTTTTTCACCACATTCCAGAACAAGCCATTTATCAAGATGCTTAGTAGCAAATAAAATGTAGTCTCATGCCCTATGCCTTGTCAAGTATGAATCTCGGGCACTTCCAGTTGAGTAATATGAGCAGTGAGTCAGTCAGAGTGGAAGGCAGCCCAAGGGGAAAATGCACACCCTCAGCGACTATGCCCTGGGACTATCCTAGACAGGGGGCCTGTTGCCCAGTGAGGCTGAAACTCAATCTTTAGACTCTCAGGTCACTAGTAGAGAGAGACGGGAGGGGGGCCTTTGATACCAGCCTACACTCAATTGAGTGGCTCCAGTAGATGCTATATTACCTTGGCCCATACTGTCTATAGGTTATCAGATGGGAAGAAGGAGAGGCATAGAGGTTAGTTTTCACATACCAAAAGTTTGCACCCAGAATTGTTCAGAATTGTTCAGAATTGCACCCAGAATTGTTCAGTGTTCATTTTAAAGCTGCCTATAAAAACAGGGTGCCAGCATATACTGTTAGGAATTCTAGAAAAAGAATGGATACAACTTAATGTTAGGATGCTATTTAACATGCCGACCAAGTAGCTGATCTCAGCTGCACTGGTGTGATTTATTTTTCTGTACATGTTCCTTGATGGGGCACAGGTGGCAGGGAAGAACCTGCTCTTCAGTTGTGGGAACCGTGGTGTGATGTGCCAGCATTTGAGCGGCCTTTTAGTTTTAATGTTTTAATTGTCTTGTTAGGCCAAGGAACCAAACATGTTTTGTTTTCCCCAAAGGACTTCAAATGAGAGGCATGGTCAGAAGCATCTTGTAGCTTTCTTTATGCCGACCAAGTCCCAGGGGTTGTTAGCAACCAAACAAACAAACAGGCTGCCTTTCTCCTTGTGTAAGCGAGGATTTCTGACTATTCCCTTCCATTGTTAGAAATCCCCCACAAAAGAATCACGCCTGGCCCTTTGCAACCCTGTTATTTTGGCCTGTAATGTCTGAAAGAATCTGAAAAAAAAAAAGGAGTCCCTACTAGAAAGAGCCTAATTAAATTGTACTTATCCTTACTAAACACATATTCTGTGTCCCTTGAGAGCTACAAAGAGGTGACTCTCCCTGCTGGATCACGTGTTAGTTAGTGGAGACAAAGTTCATGTTCAAGGACGTATGGTGGATCCCCACACCTTGGTCTTCCCTTTAACCTCGTTTATTGGGAAGTAGGGGTTTTGCCACCTGTTACGGAATTCACATTGTGGTCAGGCCTCCAACCTTGGGGAAGGTGATGGATGTCTCGATGCAAAAGAAAAGTGATGTCCACCGTGCATCTTATTTTCATCTTCCTACTGGTCCTTGTGTTTGAGCCTCAAATTCCCATTAACTTTGAACCCTCCCATTCTTCAGAGTGGAGCGTCTCCAAGACACCCAGGTTTCTCCCTTGCTGGAAAGGATTGCCTTTTATTCTTTTACAATAAATAAATCACTCCTTGATAGAAGGGAGAAAGGTAAAGGATTAAGGAGGACTAGGGACAGAGATTTCCACCCTATCTCATTTGTCCTAGCCCTTGAGGTTATGTCACTGTGAAGAGTATGATGTTGGGCGGTTAGTGGATCTCTCCCAGCCAGTGGTCCAGGCAAGGGGTGTGTGGATGCAAGGACTCAATGTGTGTCCTCTGGTGGCCGTGAGCTACAGTGAATTGCCTGGCAGCAAAGTAAGTCAAGGTTCACAGGTAATCGTTCTCTTCTGCATTCATTTACTCACTCCCCCATAGACTCATTCAACAGAGGTTCATCAAGTGCCTGCAGTCTGCAAGACCATGAAACAAGCGCAAGAGACATGAAAATGAACAGGAGCAAACAAGAAGTAAAAAGCTAAACACTCTAAAAAATAAACAACTTTTCTTAGATCCACCCGAAAAGTGAACTCATAAGAAAAGTGTTGCCCTAAAAATTGGGGAGACAGATGGATACAGAGGATCACAAGTGACCAGAGCAGAAGACCAGGGGCAGAAACCCTGGTGGAACCAGAGGTGGGGCTAAGAAATCTCACCTGTAACTCGCTACAGGCTCACTGTGGACAAGGCTGGGACCCAGGTCCACTGCTGTGAGTTCTACCTCAGGAAGCACTGCCAGGTCCTCGAAATGGTTGGGGGAAAATCTCCCCCGCCCCCTGCTTCCACAAAGGGAAGGAAAAGGAACCATTTTTAAATACAACAGAGTACTCTGTTCTTCTCAACAAGGCCTGCCCTCAGGAGCAACTATTTTGCAAGAGCTTCATCTGAAATTTTATCAGGGCCTAATGTACCTGGGGAAAGGGAAATACTCAACTCCAGTTTCCTCCAGCTACCCTGTTTCACTTACGAAAGAGAAAACAAACAAATAAACAAAAAACAAGCTTTGGTGAAGTTCGCAGTCTAGGATCCCAGGCTCACCAAAAGACAGATCTAATCAGAGGATCATAAAATGCTTCCCCGTACCCCCTCACATTACCATTACATTCCTAAAGACCTATTTACTACGTTTACTTTTATCTAGTACACCATGGCCATCTTTCAATGAAAAAAATGCAAGATAAAGATGCAGTCTGAAGATACTGAATGAGCATCAGAAGCAGCACCAGCTATTTCAGGGATGTTGGAATGACCAGATGAGGAATTTAAAAACTGATTAATACGCTAAGGACTTTAAAGGAAAAAGTAGACAACATGCAAGAAAAGAAAGGTAATGTAAGTAGATAGATTCTAAGAAAGAATAAAAAAGAAATGCTAGAGATCAAAATGCCATCAGAAAAGAAGAATATCTTTGATGGGCTCTTTAATACACTGAAACCAGCCGAAAAAACAAATCTGAGCTTGAAAATATAACAATAGAAACTTCCTAAACTGAAAAACAAAGAAAGACAGAAGGAAACAAAACAGAAACAGAACAATCCTATGTCATTTGATACTTGGATTAAGTGGACCAATTTCTTAAAAGATACAATTTGCCAAAACCCACACAGGAAGACACAGATGATCTGATCAGGCCTACATCTATTAAAGGAACTGAATACATAATTAATAATATTTCAAACAGGAAGTACCAGACTCAGATAGGTTCACTGGTGAATTCTACCTAACATTAAAGGAAGAAATTATACCAATTCTCTATAATCTCTTTTGGGGGTCGGGGGAGGGACAGAAGCAGAAGGAACACTAACTCGTTCCATGAAGCCAGCATTATCCTAATATCAAAGCCAGACAAATACATTGCAAGAAGAGAAAACAGACCCACGCCTCTCTTGAATGTAGATGCAAAATCCTCAACAAATATTAGCAAATCTAATCCATCAATGTATAAAGGAAATTAAACATCACAACCAAGTGGGATGCAAGGCTGGCTCAACTTTCAAAAATCAATCCATGTAATCCATCACATCACCAAGCTAAAGAAGAAAAATCAACTGACCTGTCAATAAATGTAGAAAAATTACTGATAATATCCAATACCCATTCATGATAAAAATTCTCAGAAAATTAGAAATAGAGGAGAACTTTCTCAACTTGTAACTAACATCATACTTAACAGTGAGAGGCTGGAAGCATTCCCATTAAAATCAGGAGCAAGGCAAAGATATCTCCTCTCTATATTCCTGTTCAACACTGTACTCGTAACATCAAGTACAATGTTGAACAGGAGTATAGCAAAGGAAAAGAAATAAAATGTATATAGATTAGAAAGGAAAGAAATAAAACTGTCTTTATTCACAGATCACATTATTATCTATGTAGAAAACCCAAAGAATCAAAAAACAAAACCAAACCAAACCCTGAAACTAATAAGTGATTGTGGTAAGGTTGCAGAATAGCAGGGGAATGTACAAAGGTCAATCTCTTTTCTATATTTCATCATTGAATAAATGAAATAAAACATAAAAAATACCATTTACATTGGCTTCCAAAAAAAATTAAATACATCTAACAACGTATGCACAAGATCTATATGAGGAAAACTACAAAACTCTGGTGAAATAAGTAAATAAATGGAGAGATATTCTGAGTTTGTGGATAGGAAAACTCAGTGTTGCAAAAATGTCTGTTCTTCCCAACTTGCTCTACAGATTCAATCAATTCCCTGCCAAAATATCATAAAATTACTTTGTGGAAATTGTCAAACTGATTCTAAATTTATATGGAGAGTCGTTAGACCCAAAATAATCAATTCAATATTGCAAGGACAAAATTGCAAGACTGACACTACCCAACTTCCAGTCTTACCATAAAACTACAGCAATCAAGACGATGTGATATTGATGAAAGAATAGACAATTACATCAATGGAACAGAATAGAGAGGCCATAAATCTACCATCATAACTATAATCAATTGATCTTTGACAAGGGGACAAAGGCAATAAAATGGAGCAAAGATTATCTCTTTAACAAATGGTGCTGGAACAAGAAAATATCTACATGTAAAAAAGGAGAGGAAAGGAGGAAAGGAAGAAGGAAAGAAGGAAGGAAAGGAAGAAGGAAAGAGGAAGGAAGGAAGGAAGGAAGGAAGGAAGGAAGGAAAAAAAGAAAGAAAGAGAGAGAGAGAGAAGAGAAGAGAGAGGGAGGGAAGACATAGACCTTATAGCTTTCAGAAAAATTAACTCAAAGTGGATCATAGACCTATGTATAAAACGGAAAACCATAAAACACCCATTGGATAACACAGGAGAAAATCTATATGACCTTGGAATGATACAATGATGACTTTGTATATGCAACACCATAAGTATGATTTATGAAAGAAATAACTGATAAGCTGGGCTTCATTAAAATTAAAAACTTCTGTGAAGAGCAATGTCAAGGTAATAAGAAGATAAGCTACAAACAGGGAGAAAGTATTTTCATGTGAGAGATCTAATATAGGACTATCCAAATTATACAAAGAACTCTTAAAACTCAATAAAAAATTGAACAACTGATTAAAAATAGGCAAAAGACTTAGATACCTTACCAAAGAAGATATACAGATAACAAGTAAGTATATCAAAAGATGCTTGCTCTGCATCATATACCATTAGGGAATTGCAAATTACAACCACATGGAGATATTACTACAATCCTATTAGAATGACCAAATTCCAAAACACGAACAGCAACAAATGCTGGAGAGAATGGGGAGTCCTGGCCAAGGTTTGGTTACAGTGGGTCTTTTGGATCTGCAGACATACCTGATGACCATTTCCCAGGTCTCAAAACGTATATTTGAGGTTAACATAATTTGCAGTTGGTACAAACTCCGCATTGGGACCTTGGTTTGAGGGGTAAGAGTTATCATCGTGGGGAGAAGGCCAAGTAGAAGCCTTGAAACAAGCACCTTTAGCCAAAATAAAAAACTTTATCCCATCTTGGTAGCTCATGAGATGGCAAAAATTAGTGCCCACCCAACATCAAGTCTCTGTAGAGTACAGGTTTCCACCATAGTGCCAACTATCCGCCAGTACAGCCCCCAGAACCTGGATGGTCTGCAAGGTACCGGCACACTACCACAAGTGTTATGGGTTGAATTGTGTCTCCCCACCCCCCTGAGAAAAGATATTTCAAGTCCTAACCTCTAAGATCTCCAAATATGATCTAATTTGGAAATAGGCTCACTGAGGAAGTAATTGGTTAAATTAAGATGAGGTGATTGGGGTAGGGTAGGTCCTTAATCCAATATGACTAATGTTCTCATAAAGAGATGGTCATATACAGGGAAGATGGTCATGTGACAATGCAGAGACACACAGGGAAAGAACTCCAGGTGATCATAGAAGCAGGGCTCCAACACTGTCTTCAAGCCAAGGCATAGCAATGATTGCTGGCAAACCGCCAGAGGTTAGAAAGCGGCAAGGCAGGACTCTCCCTCCAGGTTACAGGGAAGCCAGCCTGGATTTCTGACTCCCGGCCTCCAAACTGTCTCATTCGCTTCCTTCCGTGACCCCTTTAGGAAGTTATTCAAAAAAAGGATTAAAATGGAACTACTCGTATTTGCACAAATACACAAATTCATTCACTTTGAAATGAATTGAAAGGGCGGAGGAAAGGAAGGTGTGACTGAGGGAAAGGGGGTCAGTCACCATAACCAGAATTCACTCAGGATTTTGCAATTGCTTTGGCTTTATCTGCTCATGAAAAAGAAATTAGATAAAT
The DNA here is from genome assembly GCA_007922815.1 of Macrotus californicus. Classification (NCBI taxonomy): domain Eukaryota; kingdom Metazoa; phylum Chordata; class Mammalia; order Chiroptera; family Phyllostomidae; genus Macrotus; species Macrotus californicus. The sequence continues at coordinate 11,517 of VMDR010009271.1, forward strand.
TTAATTTATCAAATATACTCCAATCTCAGTTTTACAAATTTTTGCTTAAGTGGCAAAAACAAAGCTTGCCAAAAAATACAATAAAGACACAAAAAGGCCATGGCCTGATGGGGTTCATTGTTTGAATATTTTGTACGCCAGCCAGCTGTCTGAAATGGGCCACATCTGGAAATGTGAGAACTAAAACAGACACCAGCGGTAAATTATATCTATGGATCAGTAGTTTTATCCATGAAGAGGCAGCAACACAAATAAAACTAATCTCTCCCTACTTCTCCCTCCCTCAAGCCCCTGGCAGCCACCATTTGACTCTCTGCTTCCATGCGTTTGATTATTTTGGATTCCACATTAAGTGAGATAAAGCAACATTTGTTTTCTGTGTCTGGCTTATTTCACTTAGCATAATGCCCTCCAGTTTCATCCATGTTGTCACAAAAGGCAGGATTTTTTTCTTTCTCTTGGCTGAATGTGCACATACCACATTTTCAATATAGGACCTAAGCTTTAGTCCAGTTCGTGTTTTAATACGAAACCAAAATGGCTTTTTTAAATTTCAACTGTCATCTTCACATTGCTGTGCAATCTGTTGCCCTTTCTTCCTAGTTTTTTTTGAAAAATCATTGGAAGCGTTATTAATATTCATTAGTATCTCAGAAATAGAACTTCAGGGTATTGAAAGAGTCAGCTGTATTAAATCGTCCCCTGAATTTTCCAATGCAAAACATGAGAGTTTAAAATAAAACTCACAAACTCTCATAAGGAGGGTCTGGGCTTGAAGTTTCCAGACTAGACACATACAACATACCCACACACGTGCGCACTGGCATCAATCCCTGCTGATTTTTAGGGATTAAATTAGCTTCAGTGCGGCTTCACCAAGGAACCAAATCATATGATTTCAGACCCATTTTCTTCTTTTAGTCTCCTTTTCTTAGCAAGACTTCCTGCTTTCTCCAATTTTCTTTCTCTCTCACTTGCCCCCGCCCACCCCTCCAGGCACCACACCACATGTTCTCAGAATTAGCTCCTTATTCAGTGAGGCTCTTTCCCAACGATCTCAAGACAGTTCTCAGCACATCAGCACCACACTTACTTGTCTGTGTCTTACTTGGGGAAGAAATCATCTGCTTTCTCATAGCTTAACTAAACACCTTTAATTGAGTCTCACTGACTTTTATCAACCTAGTTTGGGTCTTTTGCTTATGTCTGAGTTCTATCGCTGTGGCCAGGAAGATAACATATGTTGATTGACTCAAGAAAATTGGGCACAAATCATGGAACTGGAAGTGACATCAATTCTACTTCTTCCCTGCCTGCTAGGAAGAGGGAAAGAGGAAATGAATATTAAAGAGGTAAACATTAAATACCCACAAAAATGTTTATGTAGAAGTTTAAGCCAAATATTTGGAAATAAAACTATCACCTTGGGCCAATCCATGGTGAAGAAAACAAGGATTTTTGTCTGTGAAGATGGCATAAAGGGATAGAATTGGGACAAGTAGCTGGTAGTCGGTTGTCACCTTAAGAGATCAAGAGTCTTCACTTTAATCAACTTTTCACCAGTTGTTAAACTTTTGGATGACTTCAGCTATTTGTAATTTCTCACTAGCAAGCTGATTGGAAATAAAATATAATTTTCCTGTTTCTAGAATCTTTGCCGGACTCTATGGTTAGAGGCCTGGTGGTCAGACAAAAATGGATTCATTTTGGATCATGCTGAATTGCTGGCATCAGATTATTATGTGGGGGAAAAAATTGCCTAATTTAACACTGGCATTGATCTGGTTGTGTGCCTCAATGTTAAGTGAAGAGAAAAATCAGATAACTGACATTTGGACATAAAAATATCCCTGGTGTGACACATATATACATAAGAATTCCTTCTGTCAACTCACCCCCTTAGAATCTGATGGAAGAGGTAGATTTCCTTACCTGCAGTATTTGAAGCTAAATGTAAGCATGTTTAGAAAATAGGTTTTGAAACTAATGGAACCAAATACATCACCTCTATAGGAAAACCTCTCAGAACTTAGACAAGTACGATACAGAACTACTTTCTTATTGATTGAAAAACATGCAGACAAATGTATCTATCTGGAGAAGAGTCTCAAAAAATTCCCATCTTTAACTTTGTTAATCACTTACTCACTACATAATTCCAAGACTATTTTGAGTGCTTCCTTGTGCTGGGTATTGGGAATATAGACATGAAACTGAAATAAGACCCATCTTCCAAAGAAGCTGAAGGACTATCTTTTTAAATGATTCTGACTTAGTAGGCAACTAATATTTCTCAAGATAATGGTTATCATACACCCAGTTCAATTTTCTGCTAAAACTAATTTATGGTAGAATCGTTCATGCTAAGTTTCTGGAGCCTGGACTCAGACTGTTTGATGTTACAGTTCTCTCATCCCACCTACTATTGCACAAACCACTCAGGCTTTCTTAAGAAAAATGGGGAATTCAGTATAAAACAGGTATCCCCTATAATCCTACAGGTCAAGCAACTGTTGAAAGAGCTCACCAAACCTTTAAAACATTATTAAATAAACAAAAAGGGGAGAATCAGAAAATATCCCCCAGGAATTTAACCATGCTGGGAATATATATGTACAATTTTTTGATTTGTGATGATAATTTAAAGCCACCCACAGACAAACACCTTGTGCAGAACAGGGCTCCAGGCCCTCAACCTTTGGTCTTATACAAAGGCCCATTAAGGGAAGTAAAATGAAAAGGCCCAGTTGCACTATTAACTTGGGGAAGAGGGTATGCTTATGTTTCCTCTCTAGAAGGACCTTTGGAAGTTGCTGATGAAAAGGATGAAGCCATACCATAGAAAAAGACTTCCCTGGCAGCAATCCACCTCCACCCCATCAGACTCTCCTGATCCAGGATTCTCCAAGCTGTGTGTCATCCCACTGAAATGGAATTCCAACCAGTACTCCTGGAGCGATATTCAACATCACCTAAAAGGGACTTTTTCTGCCAATTTAAAAGGACAGACTGATAAATCACAACTAGAATTACATCAGCAGCTGCAGGACATTCAGTGCTTGACTAAGCAACAGGTTTTTCAAACCCTCTGCGACAATCAAAAGACTGGTTTGATGGACTCAGTCTGAGAGTGTGGGTCTTTGGAGTTGCTGGTTGTTTACTGGTTCTAATAATGCTTTGTGTACTTCACTGCATTTGCAAATTATTCTCCCAGGGTAATGAAAGGGACCAGCAAGTAGCAAGCTTTGTGGGATCTATAGTGGTCCTATCTAAAAATAAAAGGAAAAATATAGGGAACATTCGACCTGGCAATAGCAATTGTAGCCTCATAACTAAAAACAAAGGGGGAATTATAGGGAACCTATTCATGTGTGATGTGACCTGTGGCTCAGCTCTTGTTCTGAAAGCAGACAGATGCGTGTTGGCATGCAGGTAACATCCATGGATAGGTCTCCTGTGGGGAATCAGGCATGCATTGTCCCTAGGCCGCTTTGAAACTTGCTCTTGCAAAAACTCCCTCACCTAGGATGGAGACAGCAGAAGTTTACTGTGACTTGTGCTAGACTTCCCAAGCATGAATGTAAACAGCTCAGCCTTCTCTCCTTTACATTTGTAAATGACTTTTCTCTTTGAAGCAACTGGCAACATTCTTTCCTCTGTTATTTGTAAAAAGTATGCACCCAAAGTGAACCTGTGCATAGTTAATGAGAACCATCCTGGAGTGTCAATAAAAGCATGTCCAGGAGAGGGGTAGGGGCCCTCTCTGTCTTTGGAAGAGCGGTCACGTGGGCCCTCTCTCTCTCTGGGGAGTGGCCAAGCTATCCCTTTTCTCCACTGGATTTCTTTAGTCCACGTGAATGTGTTCATCACTTGTCCGGGGATATAGGACAAGCATTCCATAACAACATGTGGTCCTGCTGGATGGGACTGCGACAACTTATTACCTGAGATTCTATATAAATTTCTTAGTTGTCCCAAGCATCAATTTCCTCTTTTGAAAGAAATAACCAAAAATACCCTTAATTAAAATATTTTTTTTTGGTAAAAGTTAAATAAGATATAATGTAGGTAGAGAGCTGAGTAGAGTTTGTGGTATACATAAGTGTTCAATAAATGTTAGGTATTATTATAATTTTATTATCTATATTATTTTCTACCTGGCCACATAGAACATCTATACTTTAGGCACCTGTTCTCTTATCACTAAATACAGTATTAAGCTTATAGTATTGAAACATTAAGCTTATGTATTAAAGATTATATTCTAAAAATTTTTCATATAAGGCTACTTGAAGTACATTCAGTTTGTTGATTCCTCCATTTTTTTTTTAATCTACCAGGGTTATATTGGTTAATTGCCCTAGATGTAACTCCCTCTACTTTTACTTAGGATCAGTGTAGGAACATAACGATAATATAAGATATAACAACAATGATAAATCTTATTATATGCTCCTTTAGAATGCTGTCAGGTATGATGTTCATTATACTTAAGTGGCCACTTTACAATGATTGGCAGGAAAGACTCCATGTCATTGACCGCTGAGAGAAAGTGTGCTTCCCCCTAAACAATATGTATATTTTTATATTTCGGGGCCTGCCATTTGTGTAACTGATCACATTTCCCTCTTTCATCAAAAGTTTAGATCCAAATTTTTCATTCACCCATAAGAAGCATATAGATGCTGGGTTCGAATTATGGCCAAATCGCCCTTTCTGCCTCTGCTGCAGACACCACTGTTCAGTCATAGCATTGCTGCCCAAGAAATGTGGACTCAGAATCCTTCCCAACACAGCTCCTCAGGTAACCCATCGATGACAGGCGGAACAGGGATGGAACCCATTAGACACTCTTAGAACAAATCACATAACTTGCATTTTAAACCTCATTTCTCATAATATTTTGCTTTCTGTTTTTTTCTCTTCACAAAAATCACTACCCTTTGGACTTCTCCTATTTCATATATTCGCATTTACATATCAAATTTCTTTTACACCAATATTGTACAAATCAATCAAAATACATATATTCTGCACCTTCAAGAAGCTCTCACTATTTGGGGGACTGAGATATGGAAACAGAAAAATTACTCAAAGTATGAAAATTACCACAATAAAATAAAGCATCAGGTAATTATATGGATGTTAAGAGAGGCACAGAAACCTTTTGAATTTGATGGAGTGGTGTTAGAGAATGCTTAGCGATGCGATGTGAATGCTGTGAGCCTAGATGGACAAGCGAATATTTAAAAGGTTGGCACAGAGAACTTCGCTACTAGTGGTGGGTTGTGTAGCCTACTGCAGGTCTGAGCACTGCATTATCATGTTATGCCTTTGCTTCACAGCAGTTGTGATATCTGTACAATAGTGAGGTGATTTTAGAAGTCACTGTTAAGAATATTTTAATTTCAAAGGGCCAAAATAACCCGACTCACAATGGAGAAAACAGATAAAGAGAACGAATGGGTCTTGCCTCTCTGGTAAGTCCAGTGCTAGTCAGGCTTTCTATAGATGGATTAGTAATTCCTGTTTCTAAGTGTGCTGACTGATTCTTTAGGGTGAGTTCAGGGCAAGATGGTACTGATAAAGCAGACCAAGGAAAGTAAGAATCTAGAGAGAATGGCATGGTGGATCCTAGAAAAGACAAGGGATTCATGGGTTCCCCATTCAGATATACTCCCCAACTCTCTTCTTATTCCTTCCAAAACTCCAGTACAGTATTCCCCCCTTATCTGTGGTTTCAATTACTCAGGGTCAACCATGGTCAGAAAATATATTCACGGGAAATTCCAGAAATAAATATTCATTATTTTCAATGGCACACTATTCTGAGTACCATGAGAAAATGTCCCATCATCCTGTCCCTCCCACTCATGACAAGAATCATCCTTTGTCCGGTGTGTCCACACTGCATGTGCTCCCCGCCCAATCACTTAGTAGCCGTCTCAGTCACCAGATCAGCTGCTGTGGCATATCAATGCTTGTACTCATCACCCTTATTTCACTTAACAATGTCTCACATGGTGTCATCACACAGGCACTGAGTCAGCTCACATCTTCGCAAGAAGAAGGGTGAATACAGCACAGTGAGACATTTTGTGAGGGAGACCACCTTCATCTAACTTTCATAACAGTGTATTGTTATAATTGTTCTATTTTATTATTAGTTATTATGATTAATCTCTTACTGTGTCTAATTTATAAATTAAACTTTATTGTAGGTATGTATGTATAGGGAAAAAGTACCCATGGTTTCAGGCATCCACTGGGGGTCTTGGGAGGTATTCATCATGGATAAGAGGGGACTACTATTCTGAGTTGCTATGCCCTTAAAATAAAGAAAAAAACAACCTCTAATTCAGGTTTTATTTGACCTTTTGAGTTGTAAGACATCATTCAGAATGGATCAGAAATATACCCTAGGTAGAGCTTACAATATTGCCCAAGCTGCCACTAAAATATTGTTGCTTCTCTGTGACATTCAAAGATGGTAGAGTTTGATGAGATAGTCAGGTCCCCAACATCCAACTGTCAATCATGTCAAAGTCCAAAGCCAGGAAATAAAGAGCAGGTACCTGCAATTTCTACAGTTAGATCTAGCAAGTTCTTCTTTGCTTATTTCTAGGGGACATTTTTTGGGATACAACGGAGAAAGTGCTCTACTGAAGCGTATCTGAGTGCTTCACACCACCTGTGTGTAGAGCTTCGCTTTACTTTCTACCACCTTGAGTTTCCGGTGTAAATTTCAAAGGGCAGACTTGGCCTGAATAATAAACTACTGTATCCCTCTCTTTAGAATGAAGCCTGGCAGATGGTATCGACAGCAAAAGCATTTGATAATAACTGAATCAGTTAGGTAGTTTTGCTTGTAAATTATTGAAAACTCAACTGAGAATGGTTTAAACCCTGTATAAACTGATCACTTCAAAAGGCTAGATATCCAGAGGTAGCATGGGCTTCAAGACTGACTTAATCTACAGCCTCTGGCAATGCCTTCTTCTGTGGCAGTGTCCTACTCTGTCCATTAGCAAGACAAAGGATGATGCCCAGAGGGAAAATCTGGCATTCTCTACTACTGGAAATACTTCTGGTTTCCTCTTTGGCCCAAGCAGATTTGCATATCCTTACTCCCTTGACCTTAGATGTGGTGACTCACTTTTGCTCATGAAAAATGTCTGGGAGCTATATAAGCTACTTCTGGTCGTGGATTCTGCTGCAGTGATGAACAACGTCCTGGACGGTCTCTGCTCTGCCAGCCCATGTCCTGGGGAGAGAGTAGGGCAGAGGAGAACTCCACCCTATTTGTGATGGAAATTAATGTGAAGAGTGCAGAAACCTTTGCTATTGTAACCCACTGACAGCCCAGCCTATCCAGACCAGTACAAACAGAAAGCCATTCATAAATTATCTCCTAGAAAAAAGAAGGAAAATCTTAATATGAATGCCCCAAATCCTGTGAATTCCCATTAAGGAGTCAATCATTGTCAAGGGAGGTGACTGCTATAAGATCAAGTAAGCCTGGATCTTAGATCCTGAATTCACATCCCCTTGAGTCTCATAGGATGCATAGGGGGAGATGAAACCTTGAGTAAAACAGGATTTTGTCAGTTAAAACCAAGGAATTTTTCACCCACTAGTCAATATAATTTTTCCCCTTTCACTGAGTTTAAGAGGGAGCTTAGTCGGGGGCTCTTCTTAAGCACAGCTGGTAGAAATCTCTTTTTGGACATTTCCCATAACCTCAGCTGGACTACTCACAGTAGAAAATCACCACCACAAACAAGTGTTTATATGACCCCACCTCCCTCTGTTAGAACAAGAGCTAGGGAAGACAGAAGAGTAATGATAAATTCACTGTTTCTCCACATGCTTTTGTCTCACACTTTATCTATATAGAGGAAGGTGTAGGTAAGAAATACCCAAATAATTAATTCCAAGTACCTGAGAAAGTTCAATTGTCCTTGTTAATTCACTATCAGCAAATGGTGGGGGCAGTCTCGGCAATTACTGTTTACATGTTTTTAAATTATAACTTCTCTCACAGGCTCATCCTCCCAGACATTTCCTAACAACCAGAGCAGAACAGATTCCTTACACACAGAAGATCATTTCCCAATCAAAAACTTTCTCCAAAATAAAACATGTCATAAAATCGTTCGGTGCTCTGAGCATCCCATGTGAGTTAACTCACCCCAAGTCTCAACACTAGAATGAGTTACAGGGAGAGCAAGTAACCGTGTGCTTGATCCTAGAAATCTTATCCCAAAATATTTATCAAGTTGGTTAATAACCTCTGAATTTATTGTTCTCAAGCCCAAAAGGAAGCAAGTCATTGAAAAATATGCTACATACATCTTGAGGATGTAAAGGCCTTTTAAATTAAAATGATGTAGCATGACATTGCTAGAAGTCAAGTTACCCTAACTCACTTTACCTTGAGTCTGTTTTAGGGAAGTCGCACCTCCAGTATGTGTGGGGAATTTGAAACTACTGAAAAGGCACAAGATTAATAAACAAAACTTCTAAATACCACTGGCAATTCAGAGACAGCTAAACTTTTGCTCCCTCTATCTTCCTATTAGCTTACAGAAAATCTTGCAAAATTGTCTGTTATATCAACCATGAATATCCAATATATTTGCTCACTTATCCACATGTGAATGCATTTGGGGGAATGAAGGAAGAGAAGAGAGTATCTTGGCTGCATGTGTAGTTAACTGCATAAACATCGCTGTGCCCAACCGTGTATAATAAGGCCTCCCTGGAAATGTTATGTCCTGCACTAAGCCTTTGAGTAATGTTGCTCATTTTATTTCTCCAAGATGTTTTGAAAATGAAGCAGCAATTTCCACATATGTAACTACCTGCACCCAAGAAAATAATCCTTATGCCAGGCATTAGGGCCTATAAAAATTCAGAGCAGCACACAAACAATTCGTTTCCTAACTCATTCCGTTGCATGTCCTATAATATAAAATACAGAGACTTCACATCTGAAATAACTTACCCTCTCTGCCTAGAAAGAAAGAGTAGGAATGTTTCAAAAACGTAAGACATTACAGCAACCTGAAATTGTATTAGGTCCTGGGTTAACCAGAATTTAAGCAAACAACTTTAAAACATAAGCCAAGAACCAGAAGAAAGTCTAGGGGTCATTTCGTCTAACTTCCTGGCACCACATCCTTTTAGTAGTGGTCATCTAACCACTGCAGGTGTATTTCCCAGAATGGGGACTGACCTCTTCACACTGTCTATTCTATTCTTGAAGTTATAATCATTAGGTCATTGTTTATTAAGACTGAGGTGAAATCTTTGTTCTTCTAACATGCCTATAGTTTTTCATTCTAAATGACAAAGAGTCTCATTTTTCTTAAATTAATATGGCACTCTATTTTTAATTAATTAATTTTGATTTTGAGAGTATGTTTATTAAAGCTGGGGACAGTGAAATAAGGAAGGGCTTAGGATAGAAGAAGCATCAACAAGATAGAGCCTGTGGGGGAACTGCTTTGGCTCTCTAAGAACATTTGGGGAAGAAGTGAGCCTAGGCAGGGCTGCTGTTAGCTCTGTGGAAAGTCAGAGAAAACAGGGCCTTGGAGACAGGTTGAGGGGGCTAACCTAGGATGAGCTGCCACTCCCATTGTTCCCCTGGTTGCAAGTCTCATGGGGACCTTTAGAATTTAGGAGGTGCACATGCGCCTGAGAGGAAAGAAGGATGTGGACATGCTCCCAAGAGGGAGTGTGCGCCTATGGCACTATATTTTTAGATTGAGGTGAAGAAGGAGGGAAGAATCGAGCCATTAAAAAAAAAAGCAGAAATCAATTTTTTTAAGTAATCGACATTCTTGGGTATTGTCTGTGCTACATCCATACTTCCCTTTAAATCCTCGCCCTTGCAAATCCACAGCAAAAAAATGATAAACACAAATTCATTCATGTCACTCTTCTGCTTAAAATTCTTCAAAGGATTTTGTTATTTTAGGGTACTGTCTAAATTTCTTTACATGTAGGGCCTTCTTTATGAGGTCCTACATGCTCTGGTCTTATGCTCCCTTAGCCTTCTCAATTCTTGTGCCCATCTGGAAATCAACCATCCATTCATACTACACTCTCTCACCCTCTTTTGTTGCTTTCACCTCCCGAGACTGTTATTGTTCTCTCTGTCAAGAACATTCTTCCATGCCTCTTGCTCTGCATAACTGATTCTGGTCTCATATCAGACATCTCTCAGAAAGCCTTCCCTAATCAACCAGATTTGAATTTGATGTCTCTCCCGCAAGGTTTCATGGCTTCCTATAGTCTCATTAATGTGCTCTTCCTATATGGTAAGTTACTCACTAGAACTGTAAGCGACAGGAGAGCAGCAGCTATATATAATTCATTCAATATTTCAGCTCTTGTCTCTATTATAATGCCTGAAAAACAGGTGATGCTCAATGAATGTTTGTTGAATTCATGAATTGATAAATGATCAAATATGAATAATAAACATAAATCAGTTCAAGGTCACTTACCCAAGAACAATAACATTATTTTCAGTATATTCCATCTATGAAAGCTGAGAGTTTACTTCAAAAAATTTCCAAAATCCAACAATGATAACAGAAAAAAGAATTCTGGCTAATTAAGCAGTGAGATTCTTGTGGTTAAGGCCTATGTGTTATAGCTGGTTTTGACAGCGCTTGGTTTGCACAGTGGTGGTTGTGTAATTACACCTTTGCTGGCGGACTTAAGTCTTGGTTTATAATGAAATTATGAGACATGTATTTATAAAGCCGTACAGTTCTATGACAATTCTTTTCTTTAACAACAGTTTTAAAAGATCCACACAAACCCAACCATTATTTTCAACACTAGAAGGCTATAATGACCCAAATAGATGCTATTATTCCTTTAGGAATAAGTGAATTGGGTGGATTTCAACTCCTGTAACTAGGGTGGACCACTAAGTCACTACATGTCACCTCTTATAAGATCATAAAAAAAGAACTGAAAAAGGAGTAAATCAATGACCAAGAGATGGACAATTTGCCTCATAGGTCTTAAGCACATACTCAGTTTTCCTTATTACTTAGTCACTTTGGACCTACAAAACAGTGAGCCAGGAAAGAAGCCTGGAGCTACATTTTATGCAATCAATGCCGTAAGTTTCTACCTGGTCCCTTTGCACAAGGGCTGTTTCAACCTTGAACGTGGCCTTTTGGTTGAATATATCACCATATGTTCCCAAATTGCTGTGCAAAGACTAATTGTTCCACACTCTCTTGTGAATACTTTTCCTGGGCATAATGATCCCTTTATTTATCAGAATTGTTCCAAACTGCCAAGCAATGTTTAAAGTAATTGTTAAAGTTTGCAAGTATTACCTGCTACTATGTCACTGAACTGTAGAGTTGAAATATGTGAAAATAAGATGTACATGACAGTTGTCACTTTCAGCTGAAAGAGTTGGGACTGGGATCCAGGAAGACTTCCGATGTACGTTTTTTCTTTCCATTGCCCTTCAGAATCAGCTCATTAGTCTTGAAATATCAATAACACAGTTGAATGATCTTTCAGGGAATTTAAATCACTCGAACAATATCATTCCAGAGTCTCTAGAAAGGGGAGCATATGTCCCTAGTAAAATCCTCAATATTAATGGGTTCAATTCCGTCTTTATTTTCTTCAAGGACACAATCAGTGTGACTCCAGAGCTCAAAGGGTGGAGAGAGACTCAGCTGCAGAAGAGGACTTCACCCCCCACCTCCCACACCAGCCTGCCTGTCCTCCTTCGGTCTCGTCCTGTCTAAAAAGTAGCAGCCAGTGACCCACGACAAATGTGGTCTGGGAAGACCCCACTGAACAACATACTGTCAGAGGCAACAATAAGAAAAAGCTCACACTCTTTCTCTCTCTCTCTCTCTCTCTCTCTCTCTCTCTCTCTCACACACACACACACACACACACACAATGCAACGTTAATTACAATGTCTTATTGGCAAAATATAAGAACAGGGCACAAATTAGACACCAAAATGGACCACCTTTAGACCTGCACTGCCCTATCATGGTACTGAAAGTACTTTTTCCTTATCGGGTTCCCTCCATAAACTCCCTCAGGGAATAGGGAGTTTGGTTGTTACCTATGTTTCTAGTGCCTCCTTGGGGACTGAAAGGCACAGGGATCAGAAACTGAATGTCGGAGTTGGGCACGTTTGGACCTGAAACCTGGTTGTCCTTCTCCGTGGCCAGGCGATTGCAACTTTCCACATTTTTCAAAAGGGGAAAATAGCAGTACCTACTTCTTCGGGGTGACCTGAGGTTCCAATGACATTTTACATATGAAGTATGTAGCCCTGCACCTGACTCATAGTTATTGCTCAATAAGTGGTTAGCCGTGAGGATGGGAAGGAAGATACTGATAGTAAGCTATTTTGGCACATAAATATTGGTGAATGCTACAGGATATTTTCATATTTTCTCTATCCTAAGTTAAAAAAGTTACACTCAGCAGGTGGGTACTAGACTTATTGGGGTGATCACTTAGTAAGCTATATAATGTCTAATCACTGTGTTGTACACCTGAGACTATTATAATATCGTATGTCAACTGAAATTAAAGATAAATTGAAAAGATTTAAGAGATGATGGAAAAAAATGTTACATATTCAGCCGGTGTACAAACTGAGACTTGGAGATTTTTCATATATTACCCCAAATCAGACACGTAATAAGTGACAGAGCTTAGATTTAAACTGAGGTCTGTCTCCTTTTGCAGCCCATGTCTCGCCTGATCAGCCCTATTCACCCGATGGCCCGACACCCTGGGAAAATGAGTGGCTCTCTCACAATTATGATCACAAGCCCCCACTCTGTCTTTGCCTCCTATCCTGGCCCCTTTGCTTTAGGTAAATATATGTCAATGTCAAGTGCTCACCCTGTGAACTTGAGCATATTTAACCTTTGCTTCTTCAGAGGTAAATGGGCATGATGATAACACTAATAACTGTTCTGTAGGATTAAGAGAATTAAAGAAGTCAGTAAGCATAAAGTACTTAGACCTTGCTTGTCATCTAGCTAGCAAGTTCTATAGGCATTAATTTATGATTAGTGTTAATATTATTATTATCACCATTGTTACTTAAAGTATATAGCAAGTAACAGAGATCCAACTGGAAGTGGCTTAAGCAAATAGTGACATTGTTTTGACTTATGGATTAAGAGGCCTGGGTATGGGGCAGCTCCTGGCCTTGGTTTTGTGGCCCAATGATACTCACAAAAACCAAAGTGCTTTGTTTTTACTCCACTATGCTCAGCATGTTGCTTTGTCATTCTCACGGCGCCAGAATAGCTGCCAGAGATCCAGCATTCACACTTACATTCAATTCAGGGAAGGAGAGGAAGAGGCCAAAGAGATCATGCAAGCAATGACTGTCCCTTTCATCGGAAAATGACACTTTTTCTCAAAGGCCATCCCTTCACTCTCACAAGACTTTCATTTCTATTTCCTTAACAAAATCATATCACATGGCCCCCAACACAGGCTGGGAAGGTGGCTTTCTAGCTTTTTCAGATTCTGTGTTAGAGATGATCAGGAGAAATGGGTTTGAGAACAGATGTCAGGTTAGGCAACCACACCTGCCTGTTGTTTTCACACAGAAAAATTTATAAGTCCTGAAATATGAAATACGTTGATGGTGAAAGTGTCATCAATATTCATTCAACTTTAAGTTTTTATTTCAAAAGCATTGAATAAAATAATAGCAATTTTGTTTCGCTGAAAGAAAGGCAGTGTTCTGATTTATTGCTTCATGTTCAAGATAACAGTGAGCATGTCAATGCTCCAGCATCCTGGGGATTTATCTGCAGAGACAGGCACCAAAGCCAGCTTTGGAAGCCGTGATTCCAATAAGTAAAGTCCTGCAAACTGGTTGCCTTTGACACATGGACACTGTCGCTGGGAAAGTGACCATAAAACCCTGAGAGGTCATAATACAAAAATGAATCTAGAAAGAATCTCACTTGACTTGTTTCCAAAATAATGTAACTTGCTATACCAACCATAAATTAATAAATAAAAGCAAACATTAAAATTGGTTTTGGTTGATAAATGAGATTTAAATTGAGTGTTTGTGTGATCATTTCCACTGGGAGTACTGTTTGATTTGTGGATTTGAGAGCTTCTATTGTTTTTTGTCTCATTTGAAGTAACATATCAAGTTGTGTCTTAGGCAAACATACTTTTAAAAGCTTAAGTCTAACAGCTAATCACTTTCAAGACTTGCTAAGTATATATTTAACACCAAATTTGAACAACAAAAGCAAACTCATAGTATTTTGAATAGACATATCTTGAGTGACCAAATTATAGGGGACAGAAAACATTTTGGATAAAGACATACAGGAAAAACGAACAACACCATCACTAAATAGCTTCATCTGCATTGTGTCTTTTTACTGACAAGTTCTTGCCTTTCACATGTACCGGAGTGTGTATGAATGAACTGCTGGTCACAGCTGGGCCTCTGGGGCCTTGGGGACAGGCAGACGTGGCTCTGACTTCTGGCCTGGTCACTTTCCAAATGCATGACTTCTCACAAGCCATGTTTTCAGCCTTTTTCCCCACGAGTAAATTAAGAGCAACCTCTGCCCTGCTCTGTGGTCAACAGAGAGGATTAAAATGCGGATGTGAGGGCAAACACCGTCACCACACCTGCCACGGAAAAGATCCTCAGTACAGTTTGGGCGCCTTCACGTCCCCTCCAAAAAATCAGCAGGCTTACTTTAATGATTAATCTAAATGTCTACGTTGTGTCAATGACATTTTCTCACTTTTTGTTACTGCCTGAGGGTATTTCCCTTTCGAACTAGTAGGAAAGGGTTGCCCCGGGTGGGCAAACGAGCACAGTAGCTAACACAAACTCTGGAGTCAGAATCACGGGATTCAAATCCTGGCTTCATTTTTAACTCATGGGTTGATCTTGACCAAGTTATTTAATTTCTCTGCACCTCATTCATAAAGAAGGGATACATACTCCTTGTCCCGTAAGATCTTTTTAGAAGTGGTGGACACACCTGTGATGGTTAACTTTATGTGTCAACATTGGGGAGGGTGTTAATGGGTGAAAGGAACACCTAAGTAGGTGAACTTTGGGTAAAGCAGATGGTATATACTATCTCCATAGTATATAGGTGGGCCTCATCCAATCAGTTGGAAGGCCTGGGAAGAACAAAACTACTATCCTCCCCAAGTGGAGGGAGTGCTCCAGCAGACTGCTTTTAGACTTAGCTGCCCCATCAGCTCTTCCCCTGCTCCAGCCTGCCAGCTCCTGACTGGAACCAGGCCATTAGCCCTCCTGGGTCTCCAGCATGCTTTGAACTTGCCAGTCTCTAAGATCTTGCATGAGCCGATTCCATTCAATCAATCAATCAATCAATTAATGTTATTGGTTCTGTTTCTCTGGATAATCCTGATTAATACAACACCATAGGGTGATTCTCAGAATCTCAGCAAAGGAAACATGGAGTGGGAAATGGAAGCAAGAAGTTAGAAATGATGCGACCAGTTCAGGAAAAAGGAAGGAATATAGTAGTTGGATAAAATTTCACTTTTGCTTTGATATGAAGATACCTGCATAGTCTTCATCTGTTTGGGCTGCTGTAACTAAATACCATAGACGGGCAGGTCATAAACAGTGAAATTTATTTCTCACATCTCTGGAGGCTGGAAAGTCCAGGATCATAGCACCAGTCGATTGGATGTGGTGGCTGATGACGGCTCACTTCCTGGCTCACAGTGCCACCTTGCTGTGCCCTCACATGGTGGAACGCCAAGGGAGTTCTGTGGAGCCTCCTTCATAAAGTCACTGACCCCACTCAGGAGGGCTTCACCCTCATGACCTAAGCACCTTCCAAAGGCCCCACCTTCTGATACCAACACTCGGAGCATCGGGACTTGAGCATATAAACTGGGGTGGGAGGGTACACAAACATTCAGATCATAGTAGCATATATTTACCCATTCTTTTGCTTTGTTCTCTTGCTCAATCCCGCTCTAATATAAATGTGTGAATAAAGTTTCACCCATATCTGCGTATCTCAATAACAAAATATCAAAGTAGAAGTGGAAATCAGCTAGGAGAGGAATGAGTGTTGTCAGAGATGGATTGAGTCCAGGAATCCTGTGTCTCCTCGTTGGGGAGAGATTTATCGTCTTCAATTTTGTATGGAATACATACAGTTATACATGCATCCTATTAAACAGAAGCAGAGTGTAATTTTTTTATTGGGAGCCTATATATGGGTGTAAGGGGATGATGGGCAGTGCTACTGAGTTGACAGGGGCACTGTGTCACAATGGGTGCTATCAACATGGCACCATCGCCACCAACCCCTGTTTTGATTGAAAACTGATTTCCAGAATCCCTTTTGACCTGCAGTCTCCATTTAGAATTGTCCAATGGGAGGAACTCGTGCTCTTCGGAAGGCTAAGTGAAGCAGACACCAGCATTTTTTGGAAGTCTAGGGCAGTGAGTAAGAGGTAAGCTTCCAGACCTCTTTACACACTCCCCACCACGGTCATGGCGCCATGCAGATTCACTCAGGGTTGGTAGCTTTGTTGCCCAGCCCAGGGCTTCAGGCTGTGTCATGAATATTTCTGCAATCCTGCAGCGGTAGTCTTCCGTGCCTTCACTTTCCCAGGCCTTTCCACATTGATGTAAGCTTAACTCACATGTGAAACCCCGTAATTACACGCTACTGGTAGTGTCTTTTTTACTGATCCAGTTCATTGTGACACAAAACACAGAGCAGATGCTGTGGCAGTGCTACCCCACGCTATTTCCAATCTCATATTTACGCGTAAACGCATCTTGCCCCAATTCTGTCCTACTGTATCCATTAAGACACCCAAACACATACGCACAAGGGGCTTTCTTTTCTATTTGAGGCTCAAGAACTAAAATCATAATTTGATTTCAATGCCCTTCCTGACGGCATGATTTTTGTTCATGAGTGCAATGGAATGTCATCTCCACAGAAAACAGACACTATGAGTGATGGCTAAAGATTTGCCAGGTTGAAGTTTCTGTTCTGTGATAAATTGCTTTGGAGTGGGAGAAAAGTTTGTGTTCATTTATTGCATTCAAGACACATTGACTCAATAGGAGATCTCAGAGCCGGGAGACACACTTCCAATTGTTCAAATACAAGAGAGGCCCTTGGAAAACGCTTCCTCAGCGGGGAATGCCTTCAACAGAGAGCGGTGCTTCCTCCATTTATCTACACGTTACTGAGCAGTGACTTGGAGGGAAGGCCATTGCAAGAGGTGTATCCTTCTCTTGTCGTGTAACAATTTAAATAAGCTACAATAAGGGTATGCCACACACACACCCCCGCCGCACACACACGTATCTTGCTTTATATATTGACATTTTTTGAAATTGGAAATATTGCTATTGCCACTTGCTAATATTACTATCCAAGGTAGCCTGTTTCTGAGTATCCCAAATAAGAGAAGAAAATTGAAATTTAATATTAAATCATCTTGGGTTTAAAATAAATGTAAAATACTCTCCACACTAAAAATATGTAGATAGCAAGCAGATCATGTCCATAGAGCTTAGTGGTAAGTAAAATTAATTTTGGCCATGCCTCCTTAGACAGAATCCCACAGATGAATTTCTGAATACTAGTTAGTATTAAAACAAACAAATTTGGTTTTAAAAATATAGTATATATAGGAAAGGGCAATAAATACCAGTTTAGAGACTGTTGAAGAATCACAAAGTGAACCATCCAATCAACCACCATCTAAATCAAAACATAAAATATTACAGAAAAGTAGAATCTTCCCTCATCTTCCTTCCAGCCTTTCACCATCTACTGCCTTAAAAGTACCTATTCTCTTGACTTCTAACGCTACAGATTAGGTTGACCCCAGTGGCCCCATAACGCGTTGCTTCATGTTTGACTTCTTTGCTCAACATCATGTCAGGATTTACCTATGTCATTTCATTAATAGTAGTTCATTTATAATTGCTGTATGTATTCCGTTGTATAAACATGTTGTGTATTATTTATCCATTTTAATGTTTATGGAAAGATGGCCTGCTTCACATTTGGGGCTATTATGGATAGGGCTCCTGTCCTAAACGGTTACAAAATTTAGTGCCTGCGTGCTAATAGCTGATGTCATGTAAAGTTTTCTTCTGGAGGGCTCAGTGCGTGGAAGAATACAAATGTTTCCTCTTTGTGATTGGAGAAGCCTTCTGAGTTCACTGTTAAGCATCCTGCTTTTATGACCTGCCAGCACCACTTCTCAGGAATTCGATGAACCCCTCCCCCAGCTGTCTGCGTTCCAAGTTTATGTGTGACCTACTTGGCATGTAATAAGACTTGGATTTCTTCCACATAAACACACAAAAAAGAAGCTGCTACAGATTACCCAGAAGTCTCTTAGCCACTAATTCTACTCCCTTCCTTTAATGTGCTTTAGGATGGGCATGGTTTAAGTTCCTCCAACTGGGGTCATCCTCGGCAAACGCGTAACATAACCGTGGCAGAGGCTGTAGACACTGAGCAGGTTCACTGTGTGTGGGCATTCCCCATCCAGTCTAAAAGCAAACCCCAATCACAATTCCCCTGTCTTCGGAAGTCTCCAGGTTAGAAAATATGTTTTCACTTGTTAAATCTGAACCAAGCGATAACAAGAAAACAGAATCACTCTTAGTTGTCTGCCTGAAGAGGGGAATTTTTAATCATATTAACAATTCTGGGCTCCAGACATAGAGCGTGGGGACCGCCCATTTCGGGGTGTTTCAATCAGCACTAACCAAACTCTTTGTATACACTGATGCTCAAGGCAAGTGGAGGGAATGTTCCTACCCTTTGTTTGTCTTACTTTCTCCAGGACTGAATTTATTGGTCCTCAGTTATATGTATTCACCCATTGCTTTCAAATTTTTCAGTATACAAGGTCACATTTTTCATATGTATACATATACACACACCACACACACATGTATGAATGCCTATAAAGCAGAAAGAGTAAGAGGCTTTCAGCATTTCTATATAGTATATATTCCCCTCTACTGGGCAGAAAAATAGGCTATCCTTTGGATGAGGCACAGAGACCTGTCATAAATAGTTGAAGAACAATAGACACAGGCTGTTAGTACCATCCCTTCCTGTGAGAGGGAAACATAGATCATCACATGAAAGTCTCAGATTCTATTTAGGGACTTGTCCTATATGTCTCCCGAATATCATGGGTCCCTGTAGTGACTGTGGTTTTAAAAAAATATATTTTTTCACAGTTTCCCCTCTTACAGCATATGTAGGAAAGGAGAACACTCTCTATTTTCTCTGGCTCTTATTATTTTTATTCCAGGTTAGAATATTGGCATACAACCCATTTGAAATATCTGGTACAGGTCAATATATTTGTTGGTACCGATTAGCTTCCAATTACTACGGCTGACAGGTCCTGGCGGTGTCTATGCCAACCCATTCACTGAAATTCACACAGACTGGCCAGTGTGAATTTTATTAAATGGATCCCAACACTGAAGAGAACAGTTTTCATAATCCACAAAGCTTCCAGTTAAAGGAAACCTGAGAGTATGTGACATCTACATTTATCAAACTTATTGAAAATTGCCTAGTCTCCCACTTCATATTTCCTCTGTATATAACTGAATTACATTAAAAAAACATGCCTTTTCAGGGACTCAAGTGGACTATTTTAGTCTAAAAACTCTACAGAGACTTCCTTCTTAAAAGTCAACTGTGTTTAATATGTTCTAAGAGAAGTATAAAGCTGAAAAACCAACAGATTTTTTAAATAAGATAAATTAATAAATTTACAGATTCTTCTGTACATTAACTTCTCATTGTAATTGACTAAAGTGATGTGCTTGTAGAACAGATGTTGATATGTTCATATTCCAAATAGATCCCTTTAATCCACACGCCCAGTTTCAAATGTCTAATCAATGATTTTTTTAAGGGTCATAGTTTAGGAAAGCTCTCTGCTTTCAACGAGAAACTTATGACTTCCTGTAATTAGAGTTTGTATCATTCTACAAACTTATAGTAAAGTGACTCACTGAAAATCCTGCCTGGATTATTTATCATGGGGATATCACTGTCATTGTGGTGATATTTCATGGCAATAGTACTATTTGTGCACTTTGGACAAGAGGAACATTTTTCAGATACACTGTCCACATGGCTAGCTTTACTACTTTATTTCTGTTTGTGTGCTTGAAAATAACTCAGCGATTGTTATACATAATTGGGAAAAGATCTAAGAAGCATTTTATAATTAGAGTATTTGGAGGTTACTTCTGATACATCACAAAACTGATATAATAAATTATATGGGACTAGTTAAATTATGAACAAATCCACCAAATATGGATACTGAATGGCCAAGTCAATGATAGTATATTTACTTTCAGAATTCTCTGTATCAATGGATAGGAATCATTATGAAAATAATATTTAATGTTTTAAATAAACATAGTATGTGTCATTCACTGTTCTAACTGAAAAAAATTAATGAATAAGTCAAGTACTAAACCCAGAGAATATAACTCCCAACTCTGCACTTATATTTTCCTCACTGTTCATATTTTACCACAAAAATATCTGTGATATAATGTAAACCACAGCATTGCATTTGTTTGTAAAATGCACAGACTCACCAACCATTCTGATGGCAGAAGAACTATTTCTTTGGGAGCAAATAATCAGGACCAAATCTTTTGATCCAATGTCAACATGATTTTATGTAGAATAGAGAATGCCTTTCAAATTGTTCCTTAAGTAGCCTAGAAGGTAGACTCCAAATATAGTGGAGATATTCTAGTATCTTCTTCCTTATGGGTGAGAGCTAAGGGCACGATTAGCCTCTGGAGTGTTATCTACATGTAGGAAATGAGTAGATTAAGTATCTCCACTCCTCACCTCAGGGCACAGACCTGCTTTAAGATAACTGTAACTTCATTGCCTATGATTTTATCTCAAGAGTATGAGAAACTTCTTTGGTGAATTGATCTAGTCTGGGAAGGACTGATTGGTTTGTTGAAAAAAAAATCTCTGACCACATGGATGGATCCTGAGAATATCATGCTAAATGAAATAAGGCAGACGGAAAAAGTCAAGAACCATATGATTTCACTCACATGTGGGCTATAAAACTGAAAACAACAGATGAATAAACAAGACAAACAAACACACAAAAAACTCATAGACACAGACAACTGGTGGTTACCAGAGGGAAAGGGGGGTGCGGGGAGGTAGTAAAGAGTAACGGGAGTCAAATATATGGTGATGGAAAGAGAAGGACTTGGAGTAGTAAATACAAAATGCAATACATGGATGATATATTATAGAATTGCATACTTGAAATCTGTATGATTTTATTAACTAATGTCACCCGATTAAATTTAATTAAAAAAATCTCTGCCATCTAAATCTTTCAAAACTGTCTTTTCTTTGTTGAATGTAAAAAATTATGAAGAGAGAGAGTGAGCTGTTTCCTTTCTTGGAATTGTCCTTATCATTTCAGAAACTCACTGTAATCAGTTCACAGTATAATCACCAAGCAATCTAATGGAAAATGTTCAAAACTACATTTTTCATTTTGATTAAAAGTAGTGTTTCCCTTCAAGTGACAGTGGAAAGAGATTAAAGTGGTAATATCAATTAATAAATGAAAGCCTTTGTCTCTTTTTCTCCTTGTCTTCATGGAATCAATAAATGTCCCTCGATCCCAAATCTCAGTGGCTCAAATATGTCCCAAAGTTTCCAAAACAGTCTTTGCCTACCTAAAACCTCTAGTCATGGCCACCCATCTCTTCAGTAGTTCTGCCACACTATTAAAACACTTTTCTAGGTACAGGGAATAAGAAGCATAAATGGTAGGTACAAGATAGACAGGGGGAGGTTAAGAATAGTGTAGGAAATGTAGAAGCCAAAGAACTTATATATATGACCCATGGACATGAACTAAAGAGGGGGGATGTGGGTGGGAAGGGGTGTGCAGGGCAGAGGGGAATAAAGGGGGGAGAAAATAGGACAACTGTAACAGCATAATCAATAAAATATATTTAAAAATAAAAAAACACTTTTCTTCCCTGTTATTTCTGAATTGCTCTTACATCAAGAATTTCAATCACATCAGTAAATTCCCCTTATTTTGCAGGAAAAACCTGACATTTTAGTGTAATTTCAAAGCAAGGACAAATTAATGTGAATTGTTCTTTCCCTTTCCCTTTTTGCTTTCACATCTGCTGATTTCTCTTTATATTTTTATATTGTTCAATTTAGTTTAATTACAGTTTAAATCCCAGAGAACTTTAAAATGAAATTAGGCACATACATGAGATCTATATGATTCTGCAAAATGCGTTTCCTGGAATGATTCTTCTC